>QANX01006118.1:1466-13822 GCA_003254975.1 Ochetophila trinervis
TAATAGCTTTAAAGAATTTGCATGCAATATCTATACTTCGTTTGCATAGTTTATAAAAAATATGTGACATAATGGTTGGTGCAAATTAAATGTTAGTAGATAGGTTGGAATTAAATACATTAGCGAAAGTTAATGTGAGAGTTATGGGCGACGCTTGAAGTTATGGGCGATGCTAGCGTCGCCAATTTGAAGTTATGGGCGACGCTAGCATCGCCATTAAGTGTTTTTTTCCCTATATATTTCTTTTACAATAATAGATGAGTTGATTACAAGATAGAATGAAACCTTTAATATGTATGAAGGTGAAGTACGTGAAGCGTATGGATCGACGATTTGTAGCTGGTCGATCATATAAAAGGAGAGCTGGTCAAAACTTTTTTGACATTTCCATATATTTTGAAATAGTTTCAGCTAAATTGAAGAAAAAAAACGTAAGAATATTTATGCATATGTTTGATTTTTTTTTTCTGATGATTGTTTCTTTTACAGTAATAGATGATTTTCTTTCATAATATTGATACGTATTTATAGATAGAGAATGGTACGTAGGTGTGAATTGATTATTTTGGTATTGTGAAATAATTGTATGTGGTAGGTGTTGGCGCGCAACTATTTCGCGACACCTGCTCCAATGGGCGTCGCTGAATGTGATTGCCGCGTATATTTTCCGGGACGCTTTACTAATGTCCGTCGCAAATGTATTTGGCGCGCAGATTTTCAGCGACACTTGCGGAATACCTATCGCGAAATGTATTTTTCACGCTTATTTTTCGCGACACTTGAGGAATTTGTGTCGCCGAATATGCTTCGCGCCACATTTTTCGCGACGGTTTTCGATTGCGCGCCGCGATAGCTGATTTCAAGCACATTTTAGCGACGTGGCCGCGTCGCTATTTTGTTCAAATAAAGGCGACGCACTATTTTTGTGTCGCCGTTAGTTTATCGCGACGCAAATTTTTTGCTTCGTCGCGCATTTAGTGTCGCCGATTAAGGTTTTTGGCATAGTGTACATAGAAGGTGACAAGTGGCATTTAACAAAAATTAATTAAGGAAAGAAAATACTATTATTTTAGTTAGCTCCAAAATTGTAGAAGTAATTTGGTAGGAGCTAAATAAGTCTAGCCATTCATGTAAAAAAAATGTCACTAATCAAAAACAAAAAGGAGATACACTTATCCTGTATAGACATCGAATATCACATCTAGATCAAGAAAAGCCAAATAGCCATTCCAAAAACCACATCACAAACTCTTGCCTAGTGAATTTCACTAATTCCTTAAGTCCAATGTACAACCTCTATTTCACTTGCCCTTTAAGTATTTCTTACCCAAGTTTCCTTTTTCTGAGCAGGGGAGAAGCCTAAAATAGACAAATGGCTCTAGAATAACATACATCATAGAAACATGAAAGCTTTCCAAGGTAAATTATTTTCATGAGAATAAGTCCATATGAATCCTACGACTATTAAAAAAAAAGAGCAGGCTGAAAGTGAGGGACATGATACATGTTACTATGTCTCAAAAAAAAAATCCCATCAATTTAATCTTGTTGAAATATATAGAACCTAAAACAAAACTAAAAAATGAACATATGCCAAGAAACATTTTGATGTCAAAGATGCAACAAAGTATCAGCATTTCCATCTACAGGTTTACCTACAACATATTCCCTAATACAATAAAAAATATAAACCATGGAAATTAAATTTCTAAGCAATATGCAATTAATACATGCAATCAGATCCTCATTTATTGAAACTATAAAACAACACAACACTAAGTTATCCACCCATTTTAGGAATTAACTTGAACTACTCAAAGTAATCTCACCATTGAGGAACTAGCATTTCAAGAAAGTAAAATTTGATAGCCCTGTGAATAAGTCATCAAAGCTCAATATCAACACAAATTTTGGTTGTACCCCCTCCATCTGGCATAAGCAATGCTAAAGCTGCAGCAGCACTAGAATCTACACACTAGAAGTTCTCAGTTTTGACAAATGCAAGAGCCTTAGAAATAAATAATTAAATAAATTATAAGTTTCAGGACATGCATATTTTAAACGTTGCTTTCCATGAGCCATTAGCTCTTGATCAGGTGCCCAAAATTTCCTAAGTTCCATGGACAAGACCTGGATGATTACTACCATAAGATCTGAAAAGCATTCTTTATTAATTGACTTGCCAGAGACTCTTATAAATGAGGATCAAATCACATAAAAAACGAACATTTGAAGCTACAACCCCTACAAAACAATCCGCAATAAAGCTCATGCCAAAAACAATATAACTCGTTCAGAATAACAAATGTACATACCTCGAAATTCACGTCTCAACGCCGGCAAACCGGATTTTGAGAAAGGGAACGATTTCGGCGACCCGTGTCCACTCTCGACAAACTCCGAGCCATAACTTCCTTACTGGTTACCTAAACATCGGCATTCGTAGCAACTGATCTGCCCTTTCGTGTATCTCCGGCACTTGACCTTGTAGCTTTCAAATTCCTCATCCCGGAAGTGGAACCGTTAGGCTTTTGTGGGTCAACGAAATTGAGGTCTGGGGCGACCCAGTGGTCCAGAAAAGAGGACTATCTCTCTTGTTAAGGAAATCATCCACGTACAAGGAAGAAGAAGAAGAAACCTCCAGTTTGGTTCTTGGAAAAGGTGAAACGCAATTTTCACCCAAAAAAAATTGAAGACAACCAATTCTTCCAAAAAAAAGACGTCATGTAATAGTTTTGAAAAATTTACAAAAATGCCATGAAATATGACAACAAGCAATTTTGCAATTTGCGGGAAATTTGAAAATTTATTATTGCTTAATAGGCATGGCTATTGTGACAAAAGTTAGTTCATTCCGTCACAATTATGCTAAATATATGGGAGGGAAATTTCCTTCTAAAATTTTCCGATCAAAATTTTTAGCCATATTTGAATTTTATATGTAATTGTGACAGAATGACTGTCACAATTAACAATATATTCAAATGTGACAGTTATAACACCGTCACAGAGTCAATTCGAATTTTATATTAATTTTTTTTCATAGCATCTGTGACAATATTTGTGGTTTCTGTCACAAATAAGCTCAAATAATTCAAATTTTTTTTGGCTCCAAAAAATTTATGACCATTAGTGACAGCGCCTTGTGACGATGTAAAATTTATCACATTTAATGTACAATATGGGACGGTCAAGCTGTTTCTGTCACTTTAGATCCTATTTTTGTGACAGGTAAGTGAAGATCACAAAGAAATCCGTCACAAAAAAAGCCTTTTTTCTTGTAGTGTAGGCTCATTGGCATTCCGTAGTACACCAGTTCGATCCTAGAAACCAGTTGCCATGACCGCGAATAGCCTATGGAAAGCCCATGTTTTTTTCCACCATGATTTTGATGGTGGAGAAGAGGTCGACGTTCCAGGTTTCTTCTTCCACGCACAATGTGGAGAAGCTCATCATGCTCAGGTTCTTGAGATTGGATGGCGGACCTATGCTCTTGAACATTGCTATGGCCTTCTCTTTGCATTCCACCACAAACAGCCATCTCGATGATCCTTCGTTGACAAAAGCCATTATTGGTAAGGAGGGAAACCTTAGCGTAAATCGTAAAAATATATTTTATATTATTTAAAGAGTGAAAAGAAACGCATAGAAAAGAAAAAAAAATTGTTAAAAAACTGTTGGAAGGCATTTTCGCCGTTTCATATGCCACATAGGAGAGAAAATATGATTTATCGAAAAATCAATAATGGCAGGAAATGTATTTACGATTTTTTAAACCTCATAGAACAATATATAATTAACTCAAATCTCATAGAGTGTAGATAGAATTACTCTAAATATATATATATATATATATATATATATATATTATTTGTCACCACTGATAATATATTATAAATATAATCTGCACAACTTAATAAGATGTGCCAAATTGGTTCATTTTCTAAAGTTAAATTTTAATATAAAAAATAATATATAGTTAAATATATCTAATTAATATTTATTACATGAGCATGCATTTCACTGATTTCATTACTAGTGATGTTTCACTGATTTCATTACTAATGATGTTACAAATAACAAAAAATTTAATATCAGTGAAAATCTAAATCCTAGATTCATAAATTCACGAATAACATCCTACATGTATTCATAGTTTCGACCAATGGTAAAATATGCTGAAAATACACACAAAAAAACGCATATATGTGACGAAAGCAAATTGCTCACAAAACGTAGTATATGTGATGGAATCGTCGCCAAAACTACTTTATGTGACGGATACTAACCCGTCACACACCTGTCTCAATATACCCGACACAAAAAGGTTTCAATAACCACTTACTGTTCTCCGTGACAGAAAACTGACATTATGTGACAGTATCACTTGGTCATAATTATTAATGCAATTTCTAACATACCGGCGAGTCACCGCCGGCAAGGCTTTAGAGACGAAATTTGGTCCATCATAGATGAACCATCAGTGACGGTTTTGTGACAATATGCCATCACAATAAATGAAGTGTGACCGAAATTAATTCGTCCCAAAATAAACTTTAATAAGACATTCACGGTCATAATATAACATATGTGACTGTAGGCCGTCACATTAAACATACTGTGATGATCTATATACCGTCACTTGTGAAAACGGTGATGTAATACATTGATTTCGTGTCTGGTATGAGCTGTCACAATATAACATCTGTGATAGTAGCTTATCACATTAAATATACTGTGACGATCTATATATAGTCATTTGTAAAAACAGTGATGTATTGTATTGATTTCGTGTCTGGTATGAGCCGTGACATTAAATATATTGTGATGCAAATGTTATCGTCACATAAATGTGTTCTATGACGATCCAATCTGTCACTAGTTTATTCAGTGATGCCGCCATAGTTTGTGACAAGTATCGGTTTGTCACAGTATATCATATGTGACATCTAACCGTCACAATAGGCATTTTTTTTTTCTTTTTTTTCAGCTACATTTTTTTAATTATTTTTTATTTCAGTAATTTTTTTTCATCCATTTTAAAATTAATATGGTGTCTCATCCATACAAACATAGTCCATTGAATATGATCAATAAATAATACAATTCAAATAAAATAAATAGTCAAACAACACTTTGAAATTCATTTAACATTAAGACATTTGATATAAATAATTCAAAAAGTCTTCATTGAAGCACTTGTCCTATTACATGCTTCATTGAAATTTTTTCCAATACAATTGGATGTGTCCCTCAAAAAATAACCATCTACATACCAAAATAGCCAATGTTGAGATTAGGTTCAAATTTCACAACATGCTCAAAAGACTTCAGTCCCATTCAGAAAAAAGATATCCCAACTTCTTAAACCATTTCCCTACTACACAAGCTATCAGCTACACACATTAGAAGTCATAACTCACCATCACCATCACAACTTATATGCCCTCTCGAAAATGGATCACAAGTCCCATAAAACTTCTTCAATTATCCTGCACAGTAAAAGTCCTAATCATGCTTCACTTTAAAAGAAACTTGGAAAAATAAAAATAAAAATCAAATTTATGTTATGACTATACAGTTTAAAAGTATAACTTTCAAATTTATTTTGTCATGTACCCTAACTGTCCTTAATTGTTGTGGCAAAACTGACTATCCCATCCAGGTGTTAAAAACTCTACAGAAGGTGAATTTGCCTCCATTTCAGCCACACGTACTTCAAGTTGTTGATTTTGCAGCTTCAAGGCTTCATTAAATGCTCTTGTTTCTTACATTTTTTTTTCAACCACAGCCATATCAATACGTGATCATTTGGAGTGATGCATTGAACTAATACCCATTCCAAATTGATGTCTGCGTTTTGGAGGTATAACTTTGTCAAATATTTCCTCGGTTGTCAATTCTAACCCCTCCTTCGAATCTCTAAATTAGCTCCTCGTACATGAAAAATAAAATACAAATGTGAGCCATGTTACTATATATATTTTCCAAGTCAACATAGTTTACAACACACACAAATTCAATATATATTTACTCGTTATTATTGACTCTGTTACTTAAGAAAATGACTACACGCATATATTACATAAAAATACTTTAAATGCAACACATATAAGAAATGCCTACCAATACTATCATACTTCTATTACTTTAAATGAAACAAATATATAAGAACTCAAACTTGAAAGAGTTAAATTATTGAAATATATTTTATAATATTTCACAATTTTTCTTTTTATTTTAGTGCATTAAAAAATTAATAGTTCTCTTATTTGTTTACCAAGTAGTTGTTAGTTTAGGGGTACTCACATGAATTTTTTTCCGACTTCTCATCCACCAATTTCTTCTTTTTTTGGTTGTAGTGTGTGTTATACCACAAACCATATCGGTCCACCGATCCATCCTATACCATGACTATAAGAAAACTGTGTCAAATATAATTAACATCCACAAGCATAATTGGTGCAACAACCATGAATAAAATATGACCTGATGTGTAGCCTCATTTGCAAGTCTAACAAATGACTTAGTGCACGAACAATGATTGACTCGTTCCGCACCTCTATTCCTTTTGTTTGTTTCACTCATTTTCTGCATAATGTGAAAAACTATCATCAATCCATATATTTCAACCACTACAAATTTAAATCTTTAATCTACCTTGAATTCTTCTTATTTGAATCTCTCAATGCACAATAGACATTCACACAATGCAACTTCTTTTGGACGCAATAATTAGGTCATCCTCTGTCTTACACGGATCATATTTCTCTTTCAGTCTATATCTCCCGCTTCGAAACTGCTTTTTCATCTGGTTGTGAAGGACTTCATAATGGTGTGGTTCGTCACCGAAATCAAAATACCTCTACAACAAATAAAATACATTTCAGTGAGTTAAAGTGAATATGGAAAACAAAAACAGCTTATAATGTGGACTTTTAAACATCCAAAGTTAATTTAGGAATGGTACATAACCCTCAATTCATCCATAATTTCTTTCTTCCTATTGTTTGGTACATCACTCCATTCGTTGACATGAGGAGGTGCTATACTTCTTATCAACGCCCCAATTTCGGTTGTGATTTCTTGCGAGAAGTCACCAACGAATTGCATTACATGCTGCCGAACTATCACTTTCATGTTCCCCATATTGGGGTTTCTTCTTTCTTGTCATTGAAAGACTTCGAGTTAGACCTTGCTTTCTGGTATGTCATGTGGCTGCAACTAAATGTTTACCAATAAAGTTAAATGTATTATAGCAATAATACATAATATACAACTTTACCACAAATCACAAGTCCCATTCATATCTTTGTGCATAAAAATATTCATTTTTACCGTTACAAGAGTTAGCAGTAGCACTAGTAGAACCTCGTACTTTGCCTTCCATATGATCACGGTCACTCGCAGCCACTGTTTCATCCGAATCTGGTGGCATAGTATCATCATCATCAGCTGGTGACATGCCTCGTTGTTTGAGTCGGACACCCTCCTACTTCAACATAAACCAAAAAGTTAAATTACAACTAATTTATGAATTTTCTTAAATGCTTTGTATTAAGAAATCAGATTTTTTTTCTAAGTGAATAATAGTTGCTTATGTAAGGATCTTTTTTTTTTTCTAAATCAGTTTTTTTTTTTTTTTGCTAAGGTAGGAATCCATTGGGAAGAATCATCAGCAGCTTTGAATGCTTTGTATATGCCTAATCATCTTGTTACTTTCAATACTTTTAATAGCCTAGTTATATTATATTTGATACAATACACAATCAAAAATTCTTCTTGATGAAATTTGGAGCTTTGTTTGCTGAACATTGACACATTTCCTTGAACTTCGACGTAGTGGAGGCAATGGCTACGAGAAAGCTATGCCTTTTCCTATATACATTATTTATACAAACATAAAAAAAATTGAAGGCATGTACAAGAGTATGAAGTTGAAGTATTAACTACCTTTTGTGTTCTTTCCTTCCCATGGATTGTTTTGAAATGACGTAGGCTCATGTACAGGTGTAGGTGCGGTACTGTGAACATTCACTGCTCCCCCTTTTCGCACACTTACCCATTTATTCCCTGCATTTACTTTGCATGTAGAACTACAAGGTTAGTCAAATAATCCTAACAATTTGTCAATCACAAAAATATAATATATAAACCAGAAAGTAGTGAAAAAATATGCATCCTGTACAAGTTGTCTTCTTGCAAAGTTCCGAAATTGCTTGTCCCCCCTTCTTCAGTGGTTGTTTGGTAGTGCTTTGCCCTCGTCGTAATGGTAGTTTCTTACCCAACATTTCGTCGTTTCAGCGCATGCATATCACCAACTTAGTGAAAAATAACTTCTATATCCCCCCACTCGACCAAACATCAATAGAGAGGAGAACCATATACAGTTAACATGACATATTGACATTATCCCATTTTCTTTTAATGACGCAATGTTGAAGCATTTCCTTCCATCAAAACCATTGATTATCAAGTGTCTAATTTTATTTTTTGCAAGTTTAACACATAGTTTGCATTATTTACGACAAGGTCTATAATCACATTTTTCATAACCAGAAATAAGAGAACACCAAAGTTTGCAAAAATATAAAAAAAAAAATAACATGTAGGAAATTTAAGCTCTTCCAAAATAATAGCTGCATGTATTCAAGACCAAATAGAAATCACCTTACTAAAGAAAAAAAAAATCCATGAAATTACAAATAACAAAAGAAGAAAAACTCACATGTATCGTTCTATCGTTCTCTACATAGACCATCAAGGAAATCAGTGTTTTTTTTCTAAATTTTCCCCTTGCTTTAATCTGCATAAGTAAATCTAGTAAAACTACAACATGGGAAACAATTTCAGTATCACAATAATTTGTTTTTTCCAAAGAAATTGGTAGGTGGTGATTTTAAGTAATCATGCTTTAAACTATATGTTATCTTCAAGATCACCAAAAATATACACTTTAACTTCACAAAGAAATGCAAAGTGCACCAAGCATGCATGTACTCAAACGAGAGAAAGACGCCATCCAATCAATGTCAATGCAAACTCTTCAGATTGTCAATACATAACAAATTTGATTTTTGCACAAGAATAACCCCTCCTGAACTAAATCGAAGATCAAATTAGAAATCACAAATAGATAGCTTTATTAACAATTAACAAAGATTTTTTGCCATAATTTTCTCACAGCCCATCACCTCTTTCATCAAAAATCCTCACTCCTCCTGTCACAAAATGCAAGGTATATTATATTCAAATAATGTGAACTACAAAAATTAGCTTCGTCCCATAATATAATGCATACCTTCCTCGATTGGTAGAGGAATGTCAGTTCAAAACCTTCTCCATATGTATTGAACTCTAATGGTTTATAATGTGAGCCACAATACCCTCCAAGATTTCACCCTGCACTGAACTAATGAGAATTAGCAAACTTGTACAGCAGTTACATGGAATATAAATCTTCAAAAGCTCATAAAACCCCCAATATTCCATGGTTTTGCTGTAAAATTCAATATATATAAATATATGTTGCCCTAAATGCTATTATTTAGTACCGAAGAGACTGAATGTGGATGGAGAAAAGTATTATTAGGGAAGAAAATAACGGAGTAATGCAGTGATTCATGATTATTCCGAAATCGAGCCATGCTGCAACTATTGATTTCCTAAACCCTTAAATCCCAAACTCGCACAAAGACATTACCTGCGATTGAAGGGATGACGAACGAAGGGGGAGAATCACCACAACTGGACACTGATCTTGCCTTTTAGACTTCACAACAACCGCTATACGACAAGTCAACGAACCATCCTAACTTCTACGGTATTCGCCTCTGATAACCAAAATTCCCAAATCAAAACTCTAAAGTGTCGAACACGAAGCTAGCTAGGTACAGTTCACAGCCAATCAAAACGCACCGTTTAGCTCAGCTGAATATTGACACCCAATTATTCATCAAAACGACGTCGTTTAGACTTTGAAAAAATTTCAAAATTGCCATTAATCATCACAGCTATCAGTTTGACCGAAATTTTTAATATATTTTTACTAAATAGAATTAGCAATTGTTACAAAAATATTAAAACTCTATCGTAGTTATGCTAAATATATGGTAGAGAAATTTTTTATAAAAAATTTTCAGTTAAAATGTACAACTTTATCTGAATTTTAGATTTAATTATAACAAAATAACTGTTACAATTAATAATATATTTAAATGTGACAAATATAATAATGTCATAAAATCATTTTGAATTTTATATTAATTTTTTCATGAAATTTGTGATAAAATTTATGATTTCTGTCACTTAGCTTTAAAAAATTTATGACAATTATTACAGTATATTTCTATAAAATAAAATTTATCACATTTAATGTAACATAATATATCAATTGTGACGATCCAGAAATATCTATCATATAACAGTTAAATGATCGACATAATGAATTTCTGTCACTTCTTTAAAAATTGAATAACATGGTACCTTGCCATATTATTTGGCAAACAAGATTTACAAAAAAAAAAAAAATAGATAACTTAATTGTATAATTTATTTATTTTGCTTAAACTAAAAGCATAGGAAGATGTATTTGAAAAGTTTAGGTTATTAAGTTACGCGTAACAAACTGACGTCTAGTTATAAGTTAAGTAGTTTGGAATCGGAACAAAACAAGGACTTGATCAACTAGGCTTTAATCATTAATATCTATTTTAGTTTATATCAATTTGGAAACTTTTATAACATTCTCCCTATTATTAAACAAGCCCTACTGATTGGCGTGACAAAACAAATCTGAAGTAATTTGTACAATTAGACATTCACATGTTGCTACTTGCGAGTTCAATTCTTCGATTTTGGATATTAAAAAAAATAAAAGCATTAAATGCATATTAGTATTTTTCTTAAATTCAATTTTATTAGATATAGATCATTATAATTAATTTGAACATTTATTATTTTTAAATTTATAAAAAATTACATTTTAGTTTAATTATGTTAAATCTAATATTCTGTTAAATGTGTACTTCTAAATTTTTTTTACCAATTATCTAAAATATTAAAAAATTTCATTTAACTTTTTTTCCATCTAATATTTTATTTTATTTTAGCTTTAAATTGCTGAAACAATATTTTTTATCATGAAATATTTTTTCTTTTATACTTTTTCGTTGTAAATATTTTTTATCTTAAAATATTTTGTCATCTAAATTTTTTTAATCTTTTAATAAAAATAAATCTAAATTTTTTTATTCTAAATTGCTAAAAAAATTTCTATCATTAAAATTTTATTTCATGTATATATTTTTTCTTCAAGAAATTTTTTTCTATCCTATATATTTTTTCATCATGATTTTTTTAATCCTAAACTTTTTTTCCTTCTAAATTTTTTTAACCTAAATTGCTAAAATTTATCATGAAAATATATATTTTTTCATCATGAATTTTTTATCCTAACATATTTTTTCTTCTAAATTTTTTTTCATATAAATTATTTTCTATCATAAAGTGCTAAAATTTATTTTATCATAAAAATTTGTTTCATTCTATATAATTTTTCATCTTGAAAAATTTTTGTATCCTAAAAAATTTTGGATGGAAAAGAGAAATTCATGATGAAAAGATATATAAAATGAAAAAAAATTCAAGTTACAAAATTATATTTAGAAATTCAAGATGAAATGAAAGTTTTTAGATTAAAAAAAATGAAGATAAAACTTTTTTTAATATTTCAGATACCTAGTAGATAAAAATTTAGAGGTTACTAAATTGCATAATAGATTCTGATATATTTAATCTGATTCGACTGAAGTGTAATTTTTTACAAATCTGAAATTATTAAGTATTCAAATTAATTATAATAACAAATTAAATTTTAAAAAAATTAAAGTGCATTTAATTTAAAATAATAAAAAGGTTTTCAAATTTATTAATCTTCTTAAGGAATGTACAAATAAGGCTTAATTTATGTTGCTTCTTCAAAAAAAAAGTATTTATAAAATATATTAGTCATTAGTTCTTCTACAGTGAATAACGTGGTCCATTATTTAGTAGGTAACAGTCCACTGCAACCGTAATAAACTTCAGAAGCTTACTTTCATTTTAATAATCTAGACATGAATTTTTAGAAATATTTCATTTGAACTTTTGAAATTTATACTAATTTTAATTCAATGTGTTAGGTTTTGAAAATTATAATTAGTATATGTAAAAAAGTGTGTTAAATTATTTTGAAAAGTATAAATTAAATTGTAATAAAAAAAATATAACTATTTATAATTTTTAGGCAGATTAATGATATTTTTGAAATCAAAGAAATCAAATTGTATTTAAGTCAAATTTTAAAATAATAAATA
>QANX01006126.1:0-16893 GCA_003254975.1 Ochetophila trinervis
CACATGCTTTGTTGTCAGGGAATCTTATCCCTTTGTATTGCGACTCTTGAGGTTCGCTCAGTGTGCTTGTAACCTTAGAAATACACACAATATATAGGCGAGAAGGAATCATTAAAGGAGCCGGGTGGAAAGTGACCCCCCATCGATACGTCCTTTCAAATGACTTATCTCGCAATACAAAGGGATAAGATTCCCTGACAACAAAGCATGTGCACTAGTGGCACTAAATACAAACTTTAATAAAGTTAATGGGCCCACCACACTCTGCCCACTAACGACAAACTACTTTTATTGAAAGCAAATAAAGTAAAGGCCTTTGTGGAAGACAGCATTTCATGGAAAGGAGGGACCACCTTGGCCATCACTCTTTGATGCCGTGTTGGTATGCTTTCCCCTTTTGATTCCTTCTTCCACTAGGGCAAGTGGATGTTTTACGTCATCCCTCACGTTTGGATGTTTAGTCTCATCCCTGAGGGTTCTGTCTTGCCTCATTTTCCTGATTATGTGCTTGATTCGCGAGTGAAATAGACAACCCATTGTAGGGCCATGCCAGTTCATTGAGTATCCTTTCAACTTCATTGGTTTCCTGGATGGCTTGAGTGACAACTGGAAGAATATCTCCGGCCCAATTGTCTTTGGTTGCGCGCATCTGAATGTATTCCTTGTCCAACGCCAACATTTCTTGGAGTAATTCAACCTCCATCTGTATTTCACGGATTTGCAGATCCATAAGTTGGCGTGCTTGAGCACTTGTGAACTGTACTTCTGTTTCAAACATTCTTGCAGCGCTTCGCCTGCCGTGGATCTCATGGTAGCTGCTCATTCTGTTTGATGCAGTAATATTTTCAATGAAGTGTTCAGGTTGATAAATTCTTCCTGAACGTCCGCGCCCTCCTCTTCTGCCTGCTGGAGTTCTGTTATCACGTCCTCGTACATTACGAGAACTTCCTGCTCCTTTGGTTTAATACATCCTGTGCATAAAAATGAAACAATTCTGGATAATGTATCAGCAAGAACATTTTGCTTACCCTCAATGTGTTCAAATATTATATTAACTCCAGAACCAGTCAAATAATCTGTAAAACTTAACCACCTAACCCTAGATGGTTTATTTTGAGCCGTTTTGTTGTAAAAATTTACTATGGCTTGACAGTTTGTCCTGAGGGTTATCTCCTTTTGATCCAAATAATAAATTTTGAGTGCCTTCAGGGTTTCCATACATGCATGGATTTCTGCATCTATAGTTGACTTGATAACCGGAAACTTTCCTGAGGCATACGCACAAATGCACTCTGTACTTCTTGGATCAAATTTAGCCATTTTCCATTTGCATATGCCACCCCACCCTTCCATACATCCATCTGTTTCGATGACTATGTATGCTCTTTGAAGAGGTATCTGAAGATCTGGGAGCTCCTGGACCATCTTCTTGATTTTCTTGACTAGTTCCCAGTCTGAGGTTTTAAACATCTTGTCTCCATGCTCAGCAGTGTTTTGATATAAGGGACCAAGTAACTTTCCTAGATTAGGGATATAGTTCCTGGCATAGTTGAGTATTCCAAGCCATGACCTTAGCCCTTTCTTTTCTTTCAGATCATCATCCTTAAAGTCAGCTATCTTTCTGATAATGTGCTGCTGGAGTTTAATCTTTCTCTTTCCTATGATTGCCCCGAGGAAGTCAATTTCTGGACACGCTATTTTCATTTTATTGGCTGATAACACTAAGCCATTTCTTTTGCAGATCTTGAGCATTTCCTTCAAATGCTGGATGCGATCTTCTTCTGTTTTTGAGAAAACAAGGATGTCATCAATATATATGGCAATGAAATTTTCTGTACCTTTAAAGCATTCGTCCATCTTTCTCTGAAACACATAAAGTGCATTTTTGATCCCGAATGGCATAACAAGCCATTCAAACAGCCCTTCAGATGTGATAAAGGCTGTTCAGGGTATAGACTCTTCTGCCATAGCCACCTGGTGAAAACCGCTTTTGAGATCAAATTTAGAAAATATGTTTGCATTCCCAATCTTCTGTATGATTGTATTGATCCCAGGTAGGGAATACTGATCCTTGTACGTATTATCATTGAGCGTTCTGTAGTTGAAAACCATTCGCTCCTTCCTTTTTATTTCTTTTCCAGTGGCTGGATCGATTGCGGATCCTGAGTATACTATCATGGCCATAGTCCTGTGTCTGCTTTTACTTGGCCTGATTACTCCGAGTTTCAAGAGTGCATCAGTGTCTCTTGAATTGCTCATTTATTAGGGGTGTGGCGTGCTTTAGAGGCTTGTCCTGTATTGTGATATCAGGATTAATGATCTCGAGCTTGCATTCTCCCTTATTCTTTTTCCAGTGCAGCATAGGGTTTTCCCCTATGTATCCTTGCTCTTTTAGTTCTTCCATGGTGCTCTTGAATCTTTGTTCAAACCTTTCAGTCATAGCCCCTTTTGTGTAGCATATAAACTCATTCGTGGCTATGAATTCTTCTTCGTCCATATCTAGCTCTGGGATAGCTTTTCCTGCGACTTCCACCTCCCGCGAAGTATTTATCATGGTGATGTTTTTGTAGAAGGTGACACTATTTCCTTCTATTCGCAGTCCACCTTGCATAGCTCTAATGAAATTGCATCCAATGAGCATTTCAATTCCGTCCTTGATTTCCATAGGAAAAACGTATGTGAAGGGAATCCTGAAATTATTCCCTTCAATTTCCATTTGGCCATTCTTCAATCTTCTTTTTGTAGCCTGTGTTGAGTTTATTCCATGAAAGGTTGCTTCCATGGCTGCTTCTTCAGTTGCGCTTGCTGGCACTGATCCTTCATTGATGCAGCATGATGTTGCACCAGTATCCAGAATAGCCCTGATTGTGAATTTCTCTGTTCCCGGTATGTTGAATGTTATCAATAGGTTGTATAACCTATTAAGAACCTTCTTTGTCTTGTTTCCTTCCTGCATTCTGAGCACGACTTCTTGGGATGTTGAAGCTTTATCATGTTCTTCCAATTCTCTAGCTTCCTTTAGAAGATCAGCGTCAAGTGCCCTTTGGAGCCTATCATTCTCTCCTATGAGATAAAGATTATATCCCTTTAATTCCTTTATAAGTGATTCCCTGGAATTGAATTCTCTGGCTCTTGGCGGCAGGGGCTCAATCTTCATTTTCTCATAGAACCGTGAACACATTGGGCATACCGTGAGGAGGCAAATAATACAATGCCCTCTCATCCTTTCATTAGTCTGTATCTTACAGTAATTGCAAAGCGTAAGATTTAGATCCTCGATCTTCTTGTTGATCTCCCAATTGTGTTTGCAGCTCTTCATTTGATCAGGTAAAATGACTTTTACCCTCCATCCAAAATCTTCCTCTTCTATTATCACGAATGCTAACTCATCCATCCATGGTTCTCCCACTGCAGCATTTCCTTCAGCGAATCCCGCTTCTCCCTCCGATAGACTGCAAATAGCGTCGCTATCTGCTTCGTTAAGGTCTACAGATACTATATCGT
This sequence comes from Ochetophila trinervis, assembly GCA_003254975.1. Taxonomy (NCBI): domain Eukaryota; kingdom Viridiplantae; phylum Streptophyta; class Magnoliopsida; order Rosales; family Rhamnaceae; genus Ochetophila; species Ochetophila trinervis. The sequence continues at coordinate 3,505 of QANX01006126.1, forward strand.
AGTTATCTGGGATGCTGAGGCCTTCATGAACCGCTGCTCTTGCAATGTTTCCTATTTTTCTTTTGCATTCTTTTGCAAAATGTCCTTCCTCTTTGCAGATATAACATATGCATTTCCTTTGCTTATCTGCGTGCTTCCTTTTGAAAACACGAACATGGCTTTCATGCGGCTTCCCTTTGTAAGTTTTGGCCTTTCTTAAACCGTACTTTTTATTACCCCCTTGGTAATATCCTGGAATATGGATTTTTGCACAGAAGGTAAAGGTCTTTCATGGCCTTCTGGATTGCCGCACGTTTGCATTGTTCTGCCAAGTATTGGTAGGAGAAATGAATTCTGGGCATGACTCCTACCGTATTTGCCTGGGTATTTAGCTCTGTATGCTTCTTCGATTTCTTTTCCAACCAACGGAGGCATTTTTCTGAAAAAAATTTCCGACAGCTCTGTTGATGTATACATTCTTCCCGAAGCAGCTGCCAAATGTTTAAAGTCATTCATATAATCGAATATATGTTTGACTTTATCACATGTTAACCTTTCCAAATCATGGTAGACTCGATCTTGTTCATTGGTTGAGCCTGTGTAAGAATCCTCCAGTAGTAGTACCCTTCGTATTTGTGAGAGTACATTCTGTGTATCATCTGCAATGTTGACTATCAGATCGTATTCCTCCTTGTACGCCATTCGTCATTGTATCCATATTTTCTTTTCATCTTCCCCAAGGAGATTTTCTATGGATATAACCTTCGTTTCAAATATTCTAGGTTTGCTACCCTCGATTGTTCATACCAGTCCTTAATGGTTTTCTCAAATTTCTCTGACACTACCAAATTAAAAGCTCTTGTGGTCGCCATCTGAAGGCTTTGTTAAAGCATCCACAGGAGAAGGGCAGCAGACTTTGATCTCAAAGAGTATCAAACAAAACAACATTATCATAAAGTTGTTAGTAGATATTTCTGAAGATATCAAAGAATTAAAGGAAAGAGTTCAGAAGCTAGAAAAAGCGGAGCAAAAAGGAAAAGCCCCTTCGATTAGCCTTCCAATACAACACCAACAATGGAAGACCAGATCCGAAACTATTGAAGAAGCTCCAGAATCAAACATGAGGTAAACCAAAGGATTCCTCGAATGTTCAGAGGGAACTAGTATCAAAGAACTCTGGAATCTCAGCTAAACCCGGAGGCAGAGCTAGCAATTTCCCAACAAAGGAGGAGTAATCTTCTACCAGCTGAGAGATTGTACAATATTGGCTGGAATGAGCCAAATCACAGGGTATACCAACATTACTCGGAAGAAAGGATTCGAGTAACCGGAGAAGGAGAACAGGTGGACATGCCATTTATTGTGGAAGAATCATATAGGAGGCTGGTGCGTGAAGGAATTCAGCATATACATCTAGGCCTATGCATGGTCAGAGTATACGGTATGCACCGAAAGAAAGCTGGAACAAAGGTCCTGATAGCTGTTCGGGACACAAGGTGGGGTAACGATGATAGAAATATCATTGGTACCATTGAAATAGATATGGAACGAGGAACACAGATGACCTTTATGGCACCTGATATGATGATGAGTATCCACGACTTCTTCAACCATATCGAATTAACAATTCAAACTCGTGGGTATGAAAATTGGGAGGGAGCAGAATCGAATCTCTGACCATCTCAAAGAAGGGCATCCAGAGTCCCTACAGACGTCAGAATAAGATCCGATCTTGATGGATCAACATCCCTACGATTTATTGGTTATAGGTTCGTCCCAGAACCAAGACCAATTGAAGTAAATGAAGATGATGTCAAAACAATGGAGGAAGAATTTGTTGGAGTCCTCATAGATGACATAGAAGTGCCGGAAGAAATTCCTAAATTCTTCAGGGACAATTACGTTCGAATGAAAAAATGGCAGCAATCCACAAAGGAAAAAGAATGGGGATTACTTGGTCAACCAAGCGGAAAGTTTGACTACAAAGTCAAATATAGTGCACCATCACATGCAGAGATACCTCTGGAACAAGTCACAGCTTCAGGATGGGATAGTTATGAAAGAAGAAGAAGAAGAAGAATAATAATAATAATAATAATACTCATGTCAGTAGTCCATGAAAACATTTGCTGGCTTGCTCAGTATATTACTCATACGAGTCGACTTGCTTTGGGGTTCGATTGTGTTTGTTTAAGCAGCCAGTTGACTGACGTTTGGGGGTTCTGTTCGTTTCCAAGCAAAAATGAAACCCATATGCACTCTGAAATTCCGAGGCCATTGATCAAGAAGCTAACCGGTTCAGAATTCGATTATACAACAATTTACCGCAAGATATTATTTAGAATCTGACAGAGGCTGAGCAGCCATAGATCTGAAACCGCTACAGGAAACAAAAACTAATTTTTCATCTTTCATTGGCTTCAGAATTCAGATTCATCATTAGGCCAAAACATGGTTGTAGAATAAAAGTGAAGAACTGAAACTGGGAGCCTAAAATTGTAAAAGGCATGATAAATATCCAAAATTCTTATATTGAAATCACTGATCTGGGTTCAAGTGTATCTGTGACCTAAATCATAGTAAATCTTCTATTGAAATGTATTCACTAACCTGAAGCTGAATATAACTGACCTCGCATGTGGTTTGCAGCTCAATTCAACCAGATTCAGGATTTTGTGTCTAAATTGTATCAATAATTATTCAGAACCTTATATCTAAGTAAAGAAAATGCTTAAGGACTTGGTAGACATTGACCAAGCCCACCAACCACCGAGAATTCCTATTAAAATGAATTTTTGATCTCTAACTTCAACTGTAGCAACGCAGAGGAGCTTGTAGTCTCGAACTTCAACTTTGTGCGCATACAATGACTGAAGATCAAAAGGATCAAGAGTTGTTAGAAGTCTGTAAATAAAGAATTAACAAATTCAAGAAACTCAAAGATGATGCCTAAATGACACTTCTCAGTAGCAATAATAGATGCTGCAGACATTCATCATCAAATTATCGTTTTTATCCAATAAATTTAGAACCCACAAAATTACCAAATAAGACGTGATGTGTCCATTTTAATTTTAACTTCCATATACAATGATGAACGAAAGAGCATTCAACTGAACAAGGTGATACAACCCATGAATTTTTATTTTTAACCAAGTACCAAGAATAAATGCAATAGTGGCTATGAAAACCTGCTGACGAGTAAGGAAGGAATTCTGAAAATACAGCATCTGGTCACCTTTCCAGGTCACAAGGAATCAAACGTTCATTGTGCAGGATATTAATTTAATGGTGATAAAATCAACTTTTCTTAGCTTGCAGGTCAGGTTACACTCCTGAGTTCCACATTAAGTATAAAATTAACACAATCGTTGCTACTGATCCTTGTAAAATGAAGATTCACATAATTATGACAAACACAAAAAGTACATAATTTTTGTGTAATATTGAAACAGAAATGAGATTTTATATCACTAAATATTAAATTGCATGATCTTTATGAAGGGATATATTCATAAATCTGAAGAGTACAAACCTTTCGGTAGTACAACTGAGGCTCCTGGTGCATAGATTGACGACATAGCTGCAACATTTCAAGTTTGAAGTCAAAAGTTTGCCAATTACAACCATTATATATCACTAATAACAGAATAATATTGCTACTAATTATTGTTTATTTTTTCTAATTCTGCTTTTTAATCTAGTTGTTATTCTGTGCAAACGAGAGCCTTTCCAATTCTTTTCATGTCTCCTTATAATAGGTTTATATGTTCTGGTCTATACTTTAGAAAGTCCTTGACTAGACTCTCTTAAAAGGTAAGTAATTGCTAATGGCATGAAAGAGAAAAAAGTATGCTATCTAACCTCATCAACATAAACATAGACGGACAATGTACTGGGTTTTGTTGTAAGGAGGAAAAGAATCACTTTAGCTGCAACTATTGTAATAGGACCATCCAAGTGTGTCAATAGAGTAATCAAGAACAAAATAGGAAGCCAAAATTTTCTTGCGAGTGTCCAGAGGGAATGTGGTTCTTCTTCAAAATCGGAAGCACCTGATGATTCTAAATAATCATCATGCAACAATATATCATGGCCTGCATATTGAAATTCAAAGCAAGGGAATTACTAACAGCTATGTGCTACAGAGATAATAGACTTTAGATCAAACAAGTTAAGAAATAAGACATCAGCTTGCTGTCCATTCACCATCCATAGAATATGCAACACGCGACCAAAAGCTCATTGATCCAATTACAGCTGAAAAACCAATCACGCTTCCAATTCTCAATTTACTTCCTGAAATAACACCATCAAAAGAACAAAGTTACACAAATAACAGGATATCACTTTTAAACAATGTCAGCACAGTTAGGAATAAATATTTAAGAGCATTTAGAGGTGATCTGTAATATAACATCTGTCGAGGTGTAGCATTTCTAGCACCATAGGAAAAGGAAGACAATCACTTAGCCGCACAATCCATTTTGATAAATCCCACGGCTGCCCTTCACTTGTCAGGAAAAGCTACTGGTCTATTCGGAAAACAAAGCTCGCCGCAGTCTAACAGATGGAAATGGAAGTTCTTTTCTGTAAGTTGTAAATCATATAATACAGGATAAAAGAAAATGGGTACCATCCTAAAGCTTAAATTTGGGTAACACAGCCATTAATGCATCGAATAATTTTAATCCTTTAGAAAGTAACCCAGAATACAGAATTAGAAGATCGTTTTGCATTAATTAGTTCGTAATATCCACGTAGGTGCTTGTTTTGTTCCAAGGAATTAGAAATGTAATTTACTTTTCCCCCAAAACAAATATACACAAACGAAAAAATAAACGAATTTATAAATCATAACTAGAACATGCGTTCCAAACCAAATAATAAAGAGACATTAATTAGAGAAAAAATAACTAGTTTCAAAATTTTCAAGCGGTCGAAGCAAAAGAAAACTAGATTAATTAACTTGCCTGAGAAACAGAAATTCTGCAAACATTTTCGTTGAGCATTCAATTCGCAGTGAAATCTTGAGGCACGACTTCGAAGTAGAGGTTCAAGACCCTTTAGAGGTTCGAACTTGGCATGAACTACGCAAGTAATGGCACAGAAAAAGTTTCTTTCAGTTCTGTGATTGAAATTACAAAACTCGATGATAAAAATTTGTAAATATAAATTATAATTTCCCAAAAAAAAAAAACTTACAGAGGTGTCTGAAACGGGAGATTGATGAACCGGAAGAAGTTTTTACATTGAGAGATTGTTGTATTGCTGGATAAAGAAATTTTCTCCAAAAAGCCATTTTTGGACCGCCACATTCATCTCTAAGCTATGCGTAATATATTATAAAAAAGAAAAAGAAAAGCTAAGCGTAATATATCAGCTCGAATATTCTGATTGAAAAATAATATATTAATAACATAAAACAAATCAATGACAAAAGACTTATTTACATTTATACCCCTTGACCATTGGGATTCTTACTTCATTTAACTCTTTTTCTCTCTACAATGTTTGAAAAAATAAAAAATAAAATAGGAAAAGAAATAGCAGGAAATTTTAAAGATTAAAAAAATTAAAATAAAAAAATGTTGTTTTATAAAATAATTTTCAAGTTTGATCCTGTCAATGAGAATTATAAACAAAAAAAATTGGTACTGCATAGTTATTTATTTTTCTATATGTATCGAATCTTAGAATCGTTTTTTCTATGATTTTTCAATCTCGAAAATTATTTGTTTTTTTCTTTTTTATTTTTCTTCGTCTTTTCAAACTTCTCAAAGAGTTTAGAGCGAAAAAGATAAAAAACTATTATTGTTGGTATTGCAGGTGCACGTAAAAAGTATGTAAAAAAAAAATATTATTTAACAATTAATAATAATAAAATAATATTAAATTAATGTTTAGAGTTAATATAAAACATAACTCTCAATTTTAAAAATTAAAAAATAAATTATCACATATTTTAAAAATTAAAAAGTACAAATACAAATAAGTCATTGCACAAGTTTTTTTTACTAGGAAAGAGAAAAATACATGTACGGTTGATATATATATATATATATTATTATTTTTTAATTTGGGGAGGGAGATTTCACTAATAGGTATTGAATTCAGGTCTTTGGGGATTCAAGATGTTTTGGTAATCTGGCCAATATCCAAAAATTCAAGTTCGAACATTCAAATTGATTAGGTCGAACCAGATAAATATTTCAAATCTTCAAATTTAGTTTCCAGTTTTATAAGTATCCAGTTGGGTATCACAAATCTCAAATTCAAATTTTAAATTTAAGCATAAATCTGAATTTGGAAACAACTTTTTTTTCTAGCTATAATCTAAAAATTTGATTTAAATATACCTTCTTTTATTTAAATCCTTTAATAATAAAATAAATATTAACCTATGTAATGATTTACAAAATATAACAAATAATAAACAAATATATTTTAAAATATAATAATTTATTTATAAAAAATTAAATAAAAACAAATAAAAAATACATAATTATATTGGACTAGATAATTATGTTAATTTTTGAGCTAGTAGTCTAATCAATTAGATTTGAGATCGAATCTACAATAAAAATCTAAAATCTAGACCACTTTAAAAAAATTAAATGGTTGTGGACTCAAACCACATTGAATCAAACTAAAAAGAGTATATTCAATTTAGAGTTGTTTAGATTTAAAAAAAAAAATATTCAATTTAAAATTTATAGAAGTCTTTACAAATTAAAAAATAGTTAACTTAGATTTAATAAATTTTATAAAGGAAATTAAAATCTAAACATATAAAAAGTCTTTTAAAATTTAAAAATATTTAAAAAATTATTAATTTAAAAAAATAAAAAAAATAAATATATTTTATTAGATTTTAAAATAAATGAAGTCTCACATCTTTTTTTATATAAATTTTATGAGATTGTTATAAATAATTTATATAAAATATATAAAAAAAATTAATACTCTATAAAAAAATTTAAAATTTTATTTAAATACATTTTTATAAATTTAGAAAAATTTAATCGGATTTTGAACTTTTGACATATATTTGACACATTCCTAGATATTGTCGTTTAGTAACATAACCTATTCAATTTTGATTTATTTATTTATGAACGTGGACTAACGACGTCGTGGCATGCTGGCTTTGAGCTCCAGGTGCAAAAAGAAAAATCCGGATGGTGACGTTGTAAATGTTGACAAGGAGGCTTAAGACTGATTGGTAAAGTGATTAAAACCGCTGAGAAAATATCCATTTTCTCCGACTGACAAAAATATCAGCTTTTTTAGTTTTGGCTTCCCAAGGCTAAATATTAGATTCACTCAGTTCAAAGGATCGAAGAACAGTTGGAGGAATATGTTAGTCTCAGTATCCTCGATTTGCCAACTTCCTGTGCCAAAAGCTTCCCATGTTTATGAACATTCCACAGCCCAAAAGCCCATCTGGAGGTTATCACATAAGTGTCCTTTGATAATGGCTTTTAGATTTTATTTTTTATTTTCTTAAATATTAAGTAGCAGTAGTAGTTATTTTAAACATTTATAAATCTTAAAAAAAAATAAAAAAAAATAAAGTTGTGTTGATTTTTTTCTATCTTTGCACTTATTTTAAATGTCTAAAAAACTCCAAATACTACAAACACATAATTAGATAAACAAATAAACATTAAAAACTAAATGTTTTACCAGATGACACCTTATATTTTTTTATTTTTATTATTATTATTTTTGTCAGTTGCATTGGATTTGAAAAACGAACTCACTGATTTTCTAACTCCAACCAGTTTGTCCTCGAGATGGAGGCAGAGAAGCCCTGTTATCAGATGTTGTAATAGAAGAGAGGCAGTGGAAACGAAGGTGGGGAAGAATTACTATGAATTGCTTGGCGTTTCTGTTGATTCAGAACCCAGGGAAATTAAAAAAGCTTACAGGAAATTGCAAAAGAAGTACCACCCTGATATTGCAGGCCAAGAGGTTGTGTAATAGAATAGAAACTTTCTATGTTTAAGAATAGTTATTATTATTTTTATTTTGGTGAATATATGTTTGAGAACAGTTAGCTTATGAGATTTGACTGAAATTTTTTAAGGGTGTTTTTTGCTTTGTTTAGGGTCACGAGCATACTCTAATGCTTAATGAAGCATACAAGGTCCTGATGAGGGAAGACTTGAGGAGGAAATATGATGCTTCCATTGGTCAAATGAGAACATTCTTCAGCAGAAACATGTCTGGGTTGGGTTATAGCTCATGGGATGGACCTTTAAGACCCCAAGCTTTATTTGTTGATGAAAATGCATGCATAGGTTAATACCATAACCCAAAATACAACATTTTTTTTATCCACCATTTTGTTTTCTAAGCTTTTTTTTTTTTTTTTTCTTTTATTGTCAGGTTGCAGAGAATGTGTGCACCATGCAAGCAAAACATTCATGATGGATGAAGCACTTGGATGTGCAAGAGTTAAAGTTCAATACGGAGACGACGAACAAAAACTTGAGGTAAACCACCCAGAACAAAGTCTATGTGTTAGTGAACAGTATAAAAAGAAATAACAATTCACCTCCTAATAGCTTAAAATTTTGACAGAAGTGGTAATTCAACTAATGTAACATTTTTTTTTATCTTCTTATGAGAATTATCTAATAGAATGATTCAAAAAACTTAACAGGTATCAGTAGATTCTTGCCCTGTGAACTGCATTTACTGGGTGGACAGGGAAGCACTACCAGTGCTCGAGTTCCTTATTCAACCTCAGCCCAAGGAAGGTTATGGTATATTTGGAGGTGGCTGGGAAAGGACTAAAAATGTTTTTGGGGCAGCTGAATCCTTCAGCAAACAACTGAAAAATCAGACAGCCAATCAACACCAGAGAAATAGTAACAAACTTTCACCTTTTTGCCACATAAATGCAAAACCATTTAGAATAATTATACTTTCTTATAAGCAGATCAATTGCATAGTGCTTTCACTGATATGGATTAATTGCAGCCCATTTCACTGTTGAAGTAGAAACCCCTGCTCAAGCTGAGGCACGAGTTAATGCAAGCAAGAAAATAAAGGCAGAGAGATTTTCAAGGCTCTGGGATTGGGCAAAACAAGCCTTCCAGAAAGATATGTGATGGAACGCAGAGTGAGATATACAGATAGCAAAACGTTCACTTTGAAACGCTTTCTTTATCAATATTTTACAATGAGTCTATAGGAAAAAAATTAGGAACATTAAGGGAGTGAAAGGATCCGAGTATAGGTCTAAGGGTGCCATAAGAAAGACTGCAAATAAGGCACGGATTCATCCATGTAGAAAAACACTGTAGCAGTAACATCATGTTTTGTTCACCAGTTTAGCCATCACCAATCAAAAAACTCATCCAATGGCTAATATCCGAACAGCATATTTGTAAATTCTGTAACTATTAATTAAAGTTTTTATTTACATGAGTGCCACTGGGACCATCAAATCAAATTGTATTTTACATGACCCAGTGGCATCTGGAAGTACTACAGTAATTGTAAGTTTGTAACTGAAAACAAAAAGGTGTACAAACTATTTGTACAGATTTGTATAATTCTCCCTGCTTCCCCGGAATGAAGTTAAAACTGAATGATTAAACTTTCACAACCTTCAGATTGGAAGACAATATGCATTATACCTCAGATTCCTATTTCAAAATAGCATATGATGATAAGTGATAATATCTACTAGACCTCCTTGAAGAAAAATATCCCCTTATGAATATAAAAATAATAACTAAAAAAAAGTTACACAAAACAATTTCCAATGCTTTATGTGATTGGCCAATTTATAGGCTCTAATCTTAATTAAGAATAAGTCGAACTCTTGCCATAAGAAACACGTCTCCTCCATATTTTGTTGTGCACTTTTGTCAATCAGTAGACTCTGCACTTGCTTGTTCCAGCACAGACAGAACACTCATTGGCATCTCCAGCTACATGGCTTAAGCAGTATTTGATCCTGTCATTGACAACATCCTACAACAAAATACTTAATTTCATAATGGAAACATGGTGATCCTTCAGAGCCATTAACTACTTTGAAAAGTACTTATCACATCAGAGTCACAAAAGCAACATATAAGCAACTCTAATTAACACTACTGACCATAATGAGAATAAAATATTGCTTCTGTATAACATTTTTTAAGAATTTTTGCGAATTCTATTATTCTTTAAATTTGATTGAATTATATTAGGAATTATGATACAGAGAAGGATAAATTGGTTCAACTGTCAAATTAAGAACGGACTTAAGTGGAAAGGTCTAATATATTAAAAAAGTGGAAATGGGGACATTCTATACCACAAGGTGATCGTGGAGACCAAGAGGTGCAGTTACAATGTATGATACATCAGGATGCTCCTTTGCAGCTTCAGCTGTTAGCGAAGGAATATCCTGTGAAACAAAACAAAGTCTAATCCACTTTATCAAGTTTCCTGAAACTTCATTCTATTAAAAAGACAGAAGAATCAATTGAACTGACCAATTTGTTAGAAAATTTAAGTGTGGACTAGCCATAATCGTGTAACTCACTTACAATGACTTATTTGTGCCAGTAATGGGACTAGACTATTTATTTACTAACTTTTACAGTGAAACTTTTTAACACACTTTCTTTGTAATTATTTCGTTGGCCCATTGGACTAAAGGACTTATTCTCTCTTAGAAGCCCAATTGATTCATTCCCATTTTATAAATCTCTATATATATTAAATATATTATTTTGTCATGTGTGTTAAAAGGGAATGAATCATGTGACTAAAACATGACTTTTATCTCGAGGATAAAAGGGTATGGTTGTGCTCACGTGTGGGCGATATTCTCTCTCTCTTTGAGGGTTATACACGGTTTGGGATTTTGGAGCACTAGCGGTGTGTTTGCTTTGTGGAAACAATAGAAGAGGGTTGTGTACATTGATAGTTGCTTGTCTTCATCATTTTGGTAGGTAAAGGAGCATTAATGGCTGCTAATTCATCATCTATGCATGGAGGTAAATGCTCTAACTCTTACTAAATACAAGCTTATGGCTATGTGTTGATCATGGGAAATGAGTGCTGAATATTGTTGATTGTTTCAATGTATGAAATAGCATGTCTTATGTGTTTTAGCACTAGCACAATTCAATAAATTTTATATAGGATATTATGCTGAGTTACCTGGTGCCAGTGTCTTCCAGGGAAGAGGAAAAATGGGCTTACAATAATCCGATTTGCCCCTTGTTGAACGCATGCATCAAATGAGTCTCTAATTGATGGTTTTGCCAGCTCCTATTTATACAAAACGTTGGAATGAGAACTTAGCAAACATAAGAGCATCAAAATGCAGACAGCATGTTGTTCACCAAAAATAAGTTGCAAACACTAAGTCAGAATGGCTAAAAGAAAAATAATCGAAACTAAAGAGATAAATAACATTCTCCTTTATCTGCATCCAATCTTCTATGTATTAAACTTGTTGACCAAAACAAAAAATCTTTATCTGTGACTCACCAAGGAATATAAAGAAAGAAGCCCCTGGAAATCTCATAGAAGATAATAACAGGTAAAAGAATAACCTTTTAGATTTAACTCGAAAAACAAAATATTAAATATTACAAATTAGTCGTTTATTCCTCTGTAAATAAAAATGTTAACCATATAGAAGCACATATGGAAGCCAGCTTAAATTGATTTACAAACAAAAGTACGTGAAATCGAATCTCAGAAACCATATATTGACTACCCCTTCACGTCTCAAAAACTATATATTGACCACCCTTTCACATTTAACTGTTGGTATACCATTAAAATTCTCATATCTTGTCATGAACATTCATAATTCCTACAATAGCAATAGCAATCGTACTACCATACCAATACTTTTTATACACAAAACCACAAGAAAATAGATATCCAATAGATCAAATTATTAAAGCTTTAACATATGGGAACCAGGAAATTGAAAAACCCATCTTTCGACATTGCAATAATTCCATTTTTGTTAAGAATTAACCTTTTTTTTCCCCACTAAGAGCACAGCAACATCAAGCAAAAACAAATAAAGAAAAAAAAAATCTCATATTTCCATTTCCTTTATCAATTTTCTCCACAGACCACTATAAAAATTTAAGAAAGATTAATGAAAGAAAAAAATTTACCATATGAGCGGGCTCCACTATTTGATACCCAGTTTTCTCTCTAAACATGGCCACGAATTCATCTAAAATTTATAAACAGCAGAAAAAAAAAAAAAAAAACTCCTCCGTTACTTACAAATGCTTCTAAAGTAACAATTTTTTAAAGAACAAACTCAAACTTTAGATATTATGCAGCTTACTAAGCATGAGATTCGATTCCTTTCTACGCGAACCATGGTCAACAATGACAATGCCATCTCTGTCGCCAACTCCATGTGGGTTTTGTGTAAAACCTCCATCCCCGTTCCTCAAACGCAACCTTCTGCTTAAACTTCCTCCTCTGGAGTGGTCTCCTGGAAATTTTGAGAAGTCGAGGAGTGACCGGCTAGAAGGGTTTTTTCCCGTTTCCTTTACTGAAGAACTTCAATCCCATCCAGAACATAGCCAAAAATAATCATTCACAGCCCAGCTAAGAAGAACAAAAATAAGAAGAAAAAAAATAAAAATAAAATCTGGTGAAATATAGAGGATATTGTACCCTTTAACGGTAAACTGAGGATGGATGGATAACGACCCAATCGACATGTTTGAGCCTACTCTCAGTTCTAGTTTTGAACGGATGGCTATGTAAGAGTTTGGGGACCGTACAAAACGGCAGTGTTTTTGGATTCTTTGAGAGTGTGTCCACGTGAATTGACACGTGTTGCATATTGGCTACTGGATGAATTTGGACAATGGGCTCGGCTAAAAAAGATGTACAATGGCCTAAGCCCATAAAAAGAAGACAAGCATTCCTATTTGAGAAGTTCCATATGCACTGCATTTGGACTCTATACACTCTCTTACAGTGTAGAACTTCAAAATAATGGTGAATTTTCTTGTTTCATTATACATTTGTTGATTGCGAAATTTTTTTACATTAAAGAAATTTTCGTACTGTTTGATCGAAAGGAGCAATATAATAGTTATTTTATGTACAGAGGAATGTGTCTCGTACTCACAACTTTATAAATATAATTGTAAGCGACTTATTTTACTTAATTAAACTAAATGTATTCTTATTTTCTTATAAATTTAACAGGGAGGAAATTTATAATTACTGTGTAATATAAGCCTGTATCTTTAATTGTTTAGTTACATTTTATCTTCTAGTAAATAATGCAGTTTCCCTTTGTAGTATGAAACTAAAATGTTATTTGAATTTTTTTTTTTTTTTATTTTTTTTTATTTTTAAGTTCTATCTTGAAAATGGGAAGGTTATAAAGTACACATTACC
>QANX01006126.1:16969-28684 GCA_003254975.1 Ochetophila trinervis
ATATATATATATATATATATATATATATATTGATTGCTTTGAAGAGTTGAAGATCCATTATATATTGATTGCTTTGAAGAGTTGAACGTCCATTCCCCAGCTAACGGCTGCAATTAATTAGTTGGTGAATTGCTTGCATTCGAAAATACAATAGCTGACTAATATAAATTATTAGCGTTCCACTTCCAAATGACAAAGACTTTCAACAAATAACCCATTATTTGATTCGAACAACTTCTTTTGGTGCTTCTTCTTTTTCTTCCATTATCACCTCTTTATGGATACACGTCTATCAACCTTGCAATAACTTATATAATTAATATATTCAACTAGGGAAAAAAATATTTATTACCAAAAAAAAAAAGGAAAAATGCTAAAATTTTACTCTCTCCATTTTTGTTATAAATTTATTTTCGATTATGTAGCTTATGATTGAAGATAAAGATCCAAAATTCAAATATATATCATGGTAAAAACAGATAAATAATAATAATAATAATAAAAAAGTGTAATTTAAGCTAGGAGAAAACTAAAAAAGAACTTCAATCATTTAAGAGGATTCTTTCCCCTGCATCGCACGCAACAAAGAAAAAATACCCCACAACTTTATGATACCGACCTTGAAAAAGAAAAAAAATACAATTGCCATTTGGACTTTGCCCAGCCAAGTAAGTCGTCTCAGTTCAACTCTGTGTGTACTCCCAAATTCACATGCTCACCTCCCTGCAACCACGAGAATCCCGAAATAAGGCAATTTCTTTCACTCGCGAAGACTAGAAAAACAGATATTTATCCATTTCTTTTCATCGTAATTCGCATAAAATTACAGGAATTTTTGAAAGCTCACAGCTCAAAGATTGGAATTGGAGCTGGAATTTAATTCCAAGTGCAGCGGATCTGGTATTGGATAAAAAAAAAAAAGAAAGGAAAAAGAAGAAGAAGAAGAAGAAGCAATGAGCTTTGGCTTCGTGAACGTATGAGCGAAGCTAAATGAAGGCGCGGAAGGTATTAGCTCATCAGCAGAAACAGCCTTACTATAAATGGAAGAGGAAGTATTTCGCTGTGCTATTGATGGCCTTGTGTTTCGGAAGCTTGGTGTTGATGATGCAGTCTCAGTCCTGTCGGATTATGACGCTCTCTTCGTTGCGTGTTCAGAAGCCGAAGATCGCTTTCTTGTTCATAGCTCGGAATCGGCTTCCTTTGGACATTGTTTGGGACGCTTTCTTTCAGGTGTCTTTTTCTTCTTAATTAATCTGTTTTTTTTATTTATTTACAAAAAGAAAGAAAAGACAAATAAAGCTTTTTAATACACGAAAATGTGTTTAATTCGTACTTTAAGAGCTTAATTATTTTGTTAAATGCATCTGCATAGCTAAATATTGTGTTTATGTGTGTGCAATTTACTGTGATTATGTTATTGTGTGACTATCAATGAAGCACAATGGTGGAAATTTCCTTTTCTGAGCCAATTGTTACGCATTTTGAATTATTCCAGCTAAATTCGAAGTTATTGGGTTTTGAGCGAATATATGCCGAAAAGTTTTGATTATTGCCGTTTTGGATTGCACAGTAAAGAAGCTTTACATTGTTTTGCAGGGAGGGGAGAATAGATTTTCAATTTATGTTCATTCTAGACCTGGGTTTCTATTCAACAAGGCAACAACGAGATCCAACCATTTTCTGAATCGCCAAGTTAATGATAGTATACAGGTGATGGTCCATAATAAAAACGTTCTCAAACTCTTAATGCGAGTAGTTAATTTTGGAGACCTCAATTTATGACTTCGTCCAAGTAGTTTTTTAATGCTTTATTTGGGTTATGTATGGCCTCTGTAAATTTGATTTTGTACCTCACTTCCCTCAAAAGGCATTGCCCTGTCAAGTAGGACATTCATAAGAAACCATGAAAGTGTGACAATTACTGGTTATGCTACATATTGGTGGCAGTATAATATTTACTTAATGCATTGTATACCAGGTAGATTGGGGACAAGCAAGCATGATCCAGGCAGAGCGTGTATTGCTTAAGCATGCACTTGAGGATACTTATAATCAACGCTTTGTTTTTCTTTCTGACAGGTGAGGATTGCCATGATGTAGATTCGTAGACCCATTATTTTTATGTGTCTTTCATTTAACTATATTAAATTTCTTACAGAGTATGTTTGGTTTCCTCTTTCGATCAATTAATTTTATTTTAAGAACACTTGTATGGATATTGAGAAAATGAAATTGAGTTTTGGTAGTTTCTTTTTGCTGATCAATAGAAGGTCATATTTTGTTCAAGTTTTATTATCTAACAGTATTTCAGTTATTCAATCTCTTCTCAGCTGCATCCCTCTTTACAACTTCAGCTATATATATGACTATATCATGTCAACCTCAACCAGTTTTGTAGACAGGTGAGTTAACTCACATGTACATACTAGAGAAATGATTGTTAATTGTCTGAATTTGATGGGTCTTCACGTATGTATGTTTATGTATATTAAGCCCTAAATTACTGATATGCTTAACCACAACCTGAAATTGATGTGGTTATCCTTGAGCAGTTTTGCTGATACAAAGGAGGGCCGATACAATCCATTAATGGCTCCTGTTATTCCTGTTAAAAATTGGAGAAAAGGATCTCAGGTAGGAATTTCCAGATTATAGATTAGTTGCTCCTATATTTGAGTAAAACGCTAAAAGCTATTCAATTGTAGTGCTTGGAATTTTTTTCATTTCTCTAATTATTGCCTTTTTCTTTTTCTTTTTGCAGTGGGTTGTTTTGACTAGGAAGCATGCAGAGGTTGTGGTGAATGACAATACTGTCTTTCCTATGTTTCAATGGCATTGCAAGGCAAGTTGTCTCAAGAAGTCTAGCATATTCTCCTATTCTGTCTTTTCAGCTTTAATGTAAAACTAAATGCACTTGCATGAAAGTTTCTAAAACTATAAATTAATATTCAGCACCATAAAGATAAAATCTTAATATTCATGGGGAGGATAAATGCCTGGAGTGAATGGCTGTCTTATTATCCTATCAAGTTATTTCCTTCTTAAGTTTATCTGTCTGTTAGGACCTGATTATTCCTCTTACTTTTTACCTGTTTCATTTGTGACAATCATGCAGAGAAAGTCATTACCTGAGTTTTGGCGAGATCGACCCTTTGTAAGTATTCTTTAGTTTGCTTTTCACAAGCTGATTATGAGTTAAGATGATAATTAATTTTTTCTGAAATTGTTCCAAATTGTCTTAAAGAGATAAAGGTTTAAGTTTGTTTTCTGAAAGTTTGATTCATTTCCTGTGCAGCCAGCTGATCCATCCAAGGAGCATAATTGTATACCAGATGAACATTACGTTCAAACATTACTGGCAGTAAGTTTTAGCACTATCTAACAGTTAGCCTTGTAAGTGCGGATAGAAAATTTAACAAGTCTGTGAAATAATAAACAATCCCAGATTATGGAAGTTGATAAAATTGTTTCTTACACATCCTTTGAGGTCTGATAAATCAAGTTTCTTGTCATATGATAAATTTGTAGCTAGGTCAGAATCATTCATCTGTATAGCATAGAATATTTCTAGGAAACAGTTAGCCTCTTCAGAAAATTTTTCCTCTCTCTCTCTCTCTCTCTCTCTCTCTGTACCTTAGCTTTCTAAAACCTTGGTCTTCCAATTTCAGCAGGAAGGCCTTGGAGAAGAAATAACACGAAGATCGCTAACACATTCATCATGGGATCTATCATCCTCAAAAGACCGTGAGCGTCGTGGATGGCATCCTGTGACTTACAAGTATTCTGATGCTAATCCCATGCTTTTAAAATCTATAAAGGTATTTTCATTTTTTCTATGTCACCAAGTCATCCTTTGATCAATGACATGGCTTATCATTTGGAGAAACCGTAAACTGTTGTCATTCCTTTTTATTAGGTAAAGCACCCCAGAACAATCCAAGCCATTGGAAAAGAACAAAAGTGCAAAATAGTTACTTCACCAATGGCTTAGGAGCAAAAAGGATCATGCTTAAGTTGATTAAAACCGCTAGGGTTATCTTGACAACATTTCTCTTGGATGCTGCTTATTTTGAATCAAACTATCTTACAAAATTCTCTTACTCCCTTATGTCATACATACAATTTTTTTTGTGAAAGGATTTTGTTCAAATATTTGTCTACTCTCATCCAACCAGAACTTTTGTACTTTCCTTGGATTTTCTGAAACGGATAGAACCTAACTAAAAGTCTTCTTCTTTTTACATCAAGTAAAGAGGGGCTTCAAAATGGTAAAGTTGTCCATTTTCTGTTAGGAAAATAAAAATAAAGTTCACTAGTTACCTTATTTCTTTTGATTTCAAATCTAGTTTGGATGCCGTATTAGTGAAGTTGCATATTTTATTTGATCAATATTCGTTTTATCTTCTTATTAAATTTGGTGTAGTAAAGCATACAAACAAATTCAGTACTTTGCAGGAGATAGATAATATCTATTACGAAACTGAGTACCGCAGAGAATGGTGCAGCAGCAAAGGGAAACCTTCTGCGTGCTTTCTTTTCGCAAGAAAGTTTACCCGGCCTGCTGCTCTCCGGCTTCTCAACACGGTAAGTTTTACATCTTCATCTACAGTCATCCACAATTGGGTAAATATTGAGAGAAAGAAGGATTTGTGGACAACTTTGATTAGCCTTGATTTATATATTGCTTCCATTGTGTTCTTCTGAATGATCAAACTGGTCACATACGTTTTTATGTCTGACAGTCAGCACTGGAGCTTTAGACGAAGCAACAAGCATATCCTAATTATGCCTAAAGTTTATAATTAGCTAAAACTGGCTAGGCTCAGGAATAAGTCATTGTATTCCAATGAGATACAAGGACAGCTATAAGATGGGTGGATAAGAGGTTGGAGTATTTTCCTAAGTTGTATAGTTATTATTTTTAAGAAATATACCGAATAGAAAGAAAATCAGTGTAATAATTTGCTCTCGAGTGTGAAAAAGAAAGATCACCATTACACAGTAATAATCTACCTACCATTCAGAATCAGCTTTCCTTTCAGTAATGCTATATTTGCAGGATTCTTCTACTTTTTACTCCATCAATGTAGGTTACATTACAAATTTGATGTTCACAAAACAAATAAATGCAAGTGATACTGTATGAAATACTACCTCATGGAGTAAAAAGTGTATGAAAGATTTGAAAGTAGAACATCAATTTTCTCTCCATTATGTGCCTTATTTATGAAGTGCAATAAATTAGTTCTAAACCGGAAATAGCCAGTTTTTATGACTTTTCTGCACTAGGGCCGTTTTGCCCAAAATTCCAAATTTGTTCGGGTATTAGGTGTTTGAAGAAATAAGTTTTCGAATAGCCAAATTTTATAATTATGTCTATTTTCAGTGTTCATTTGTTTTTTTCTTTGTTTTCAACCTTTGTATATCCACTCTCTGTTCAACTATTCTTCTTTTGTTTTTTTCTTTCACTAAATTATTAACACGCTCACAAAATCTTTGCAATCTTCCTGTCACTTCATCATCCAAAACTTCCACTACCACCCACCGGTCCCATCCCACAAATCCTAGAAATACCCACTTTTGCAACTTGCCCAGCAACCAACGAATGCTGCAAATTCTTTCCAAGATGACGATGCAGAGGGAGAGAAGATACTAAGTGTCAGACTCATATATAACTCCAACCAAACGTATATAATTATTCTTCTAATTTTGTTTTTTTAAACTTCAAATTTCTTTACAGAGGGGGATCTACTTTTGGTGGGTGCTTTATAAAAAAAATTAAAAAGAAAAATAAAGAAAGCCCTTCTCTTTCTCTGCGCGGCATTTTTGTCTTCCTCAACCATTTTTTTCTGTCTGGTAGTACTCCGGGGAATCCGGAGTTGTATATTAGTATAACTGGAGTTGTATATTAATAATACTCCAAGAACTTGCTTTATATATATATATATATATATATAGGTGCACTTGCAATACAATCATATCCATAAAATGAGTAATTTGTTTGTAAATGAGATAACATTATCTACAAATGAAATAACATTGTTTATAAATGGAGTAATATATTAATATTACTTTATTAAAAGTTTTGTTACTTTATTTATGAACAATGTTATTTTATCACAAATTTTGATTATTTTATTTTATTTATAAACAATGTTAACTCATTTAGAGATAAAATTATTTTATTTATAGACAATATACTGATTTTATGGATATGGTTGTACCAAGTACAACCATTTTTATGGTTGTATTGTAAGAAATATATATAACACTTTCCGGGTACCTGAATATAAACCTGGTAAAAGAGAAAAAAGAAAAGGGCAAAATGATAAAAATCAGATGAAACAGAGAAGAGAGAGAGATACAGGTGATTTTTTGAGTAGGAATTTTTATATGGATAACCACTTCATTACCATTTTAACTGTCTACATCCATTGTTTACCAAAAAAAAAACTATCTATATCCATTATTTTTTATTGAGTTATTCATATTTATCACCTTATTAATTCTATACATGTTTTACCCATTTTACCTATGTTTTTATTTTTCATTTCTCCTATTATTCTTGATTCATTCTCTCTCTCACATACACTTTTGGATTATTCTCTCATCATTGGAAAAAATGGCACCAATTAAGCAATCCACCATCAGAGATAAAGCTAAGATGGTAAAGGTAAAAAAAAAACACTACCATTAAACCTAAATCGCCACTACTACCATCCTCACAGAAGAAACAGACCCAAAAGAACAAAACCAATTCCACAAAACCCACCTTGAAGGAAAAATTGTCTACAAGGCATCAATTGTCGAGTCTAAATGCCCATTGACCCAACAACGAACTAATGTTAAGCAATCCAAACAACAATCAAACAAAAATGTGTTGCCCAAAGTTTAGGGAATATGCAATATTTAGAGTAGAACAACACAACTGTTCTTCTCTACCCTTGGAAACACACACCACCTTCAACAAGGGTTATGTGCATTCTCAAGGGCGAGGAACTACACTAAGAGATCCCGACCCTGTCTTATTATTGCTCACCTTTTGGGAAATACATTGCCATTGTCATTGGCAATTAATGTGTTTTACCAAAGGCGGAAAAAAAGAAGACTTAAAGGTCTTGGGCCTCCATTTCTTCTTTCCTGCTTTTGAAAAAACATATTGTCTTAGGCAAGAGCAATGTGTGCACCTAAGAACGGGGAAAAAAAAACAAAGAGGCTAGACCCTCTTTGCTTTGTTCCCCGCCTTTGGTTAAACATACTGCTTTTGCCAAATGTAGTGTATGTTACCAAAGGCGAGGGAAAAAGAAATGAAAGCTTCAAGTCCTTAGTCTTCTTCTTCTTCGTCTTTGGTAGCACATACTGTCCATGACGAGGACGATGTGTTTTTCCATGGGCGGGCAAGTTAATGTCGTTATCAACTTTTATTTTTCTGATTTTTTTATTATTCATTTATTTTTTTCATTTCAATAAATTTTAAAATACATACAGCATTTAAGCACATTAATATATACTTTAAAAACATTATTATAACAAAAATAAATAATTTATTTTTAGTAGGTGTTTGAGTTGGATTTGATGTTTGTTAAAAACTTCTAAAAAAAATTAAAAATGAAATTCAAAACTTGAAAAAGTTTGATTTTGCTAACCATATGATGTTTCAACAAAGAAATCAACTGGCTCACACTAAATAGTAAAATAAATAAAATAGTTATTTGTTAAAAAATTTATAAATAGTAAATAACGTCATTAAACAAAAAAAGATGTGAAATAGAAAAAACACACACACACATATATCTATATATATACGGTGCCGCTAAGGCACCCGATCGGGTTCCCTTAAGGCACTCGATCGGGTTCCCTTAAGGGACCCGAAAACACGGGAAAAAATTAACGCCCAAAAACACATGAAAGGAACTAAGCGTGCGGTCAAAATTGATCTCAGTCAAAATTTTACCATTTCGCAAATTCCTCTGCCTTACTTTTGCTTTCGCAAATTCCTCTTGCTTCTGCTTCTCTATTTCCACTGTGTTTTCTTTTAGTTTTCTCATATCTCAAATTCTCTATTTTTCTCAAAGGAGGCAATCCCTCCACCCCTTCTAAATCCTTCAATGCAAGCAAACTGTCAAGTATTTCATCAGTAATCCCATATGCAAAAATTAAGTCCCCAAATGCACTATTTGGTCCTGCAATTTAGCAATACAAAATCAAGTATAAAATTATATCATAACCCACTAACACTGACATAGAAATCCATAGAAACCCAGTTAAAACCTTTGAGAATGGCAGTGAGTTCCTATTCCTCATTCTTGAGCCTCTTTGCCTCCTCCTTTTTCTCATCCTCCAAACTACTACTGTTACTCTGTAACCCAGTTTCAGTTTCACCAACAACCTTCAAATCTTCGTCTCCGATATCGAACAAATCGCTCTTCTCCTCCTCCATAAAGCTCAACGCTTTGTACCCTTCTGCACTCTTCCAATTATCTACGCCTTCACCACCTTTCAATTTGAAGTCCTATGGCGAAGCTTTTTCAGACTGACAAGAGAAAATCGAGCTCGAAATTTTCAACATTTTAAATTTGTATATCAAATGGTGCATTTTGCCATTTCCTCTTCAATTTTGACCGCATCTTCCCCATTTTGACCGAGTTTGCATTTGTTCTAATTTTGATCGCCCAATTCAATTTTGACTGAAGCTTTAACACAGAATCGTGATTTCGGCCTCTTTAAAAAACCAAAAGTCAGGTGCCTTAGCACCTCTCTCTCTCTCTCTCTCTCTATATATATATATATAACGATGATGTGATGGATTTATATAGCTTAAATAAAAAAATAAATATGAATAATAATGTTTAGTGAATTGGACATCCGTACACAAATTTTTTTTAGATAAACTCGTGAGAGAGGGAGAGAAAGCAAAGCAAATCCACCTCTTCTATATTTTGTTTTTATTTTGAATTCCTTTCCTTCCTAATTTCTATCGTCTGTGTGTCTCCAGACTCTCCTCGTGCTTTTCGTACACCATTATCACTACCTCTTCACAAACATCTTCTTCTGTTAACATTTTCACAATTTCTTTGTTTATTTTATTTTATTTTTTTCTTAATTTTTTTTTATGTTAAAGTAATTAAAAGTCTTGTATCCTGTGATTTTCACTAGAAGCTTGTTGTGCCTGAGATGGAGAAAGAGAAGAAAAATTATAGGTATCTTACTTTTTTAAGTTTTGTTTAGAGAAAGAAAAAATTTAATTTAATTAAATATATAATGGGTAATTCAAATTGATCAATAAGGGTATCGTGTAATTCTTTCTAAGTAAACAATTAAGATAAGCAAAATTATAAAATTTTATCACAGGTGGGCTTGTTTCTTCAAACATCTTACAATTATATTTAATGACCAAAGTATACATGAATGATTATCTTTTTTTATATATATTATTATTATATTACTACTTTATAGTTGTATTTTTAATAAATAAAATTAAATAATAACATATCAATGTTTTTTTTTCCTCAACCCATCTTTATTAACATTAAAAAATATTTATAAAGATAATTTATTTAATTGGTTAATATAAAAATTCTACAAACTTATCTCATCAATAAGTAAAAGCTTGGGAATTTTGTAACTTGTTGAAAATTATAATAGCAATTTTAATTTAAAAATCCTAATTATGCGAGAAAGTGAATACGAGAACCTACTCCTGACTACTTTTCAATTCTAACTTTTAAAAAGGTTGACTATTGAAATATTTAAAATAGATTTACCCAAACAAGGGGTTTAGAAGCAACCCCCCCAGACGCATTCCACGAAAATATGAAGGCTTATACTTTGTGTTTTATGGTAAGAATANGAAGCAACCCCAGACGCATTCCACGAAAATATGAAGGCTTATACTTTGTGTTTTATGGTAAGAATAAAAGCATATATTTTGATTTGATTGGTCAAATTCCCATTTATTATACAGTCTTGACTCTTTACACTTTATCTTCTCGGGTAATTAATTCCTGTTGGCCAAACATATTAGCAAAGACTCCTCATTTAAAGCTTCAAACATGAGAATGTACACGTAGAGTTTTTAAAGACCGAAAGGGCTTTTCCTCTCGACCTACTGACACCGGCAAAGTCTTATCCACACTAACAAATAAACTTCTATGACTTGCGCGCGCGACAGGGTATTAGCCTCTGCCCCCTCTTCTCCGACGACTTGCAAACAACACTCCGTTTGGCCTTTCGACAAATGGCACTTCATCTCATTACCCGGCCCTTTGTGCCCTTCCACATGAATGCTTTACCCTATCATAACAGCTCTTGCCTAGAATTATAAAAAAAAAATGCAACTTAATTTTTTTTAAATATTATTTTTTTATGAATAAAATATTATTTACTAAAATTCACATTTTTTTACACTTTTCATATTTATAAACTTTTACATGGAAATTTCACGTTTCCCAAAATGATAATAACTTCATATGGTATTCTTATAATTCACAAATGTCGAATATATATTTTTTTTTTGTAGTACCATTAAAGATGTAGAATTTGAATTAATAATCATTGTTTTTAAAAACAGTAATTTTGCCATTGATTATGAGATGAACATTGTTTAATTTAAATTTAAAGTTAAAGTTAAAATTTATTTTTTTAAGTAAATCAAGACCTTGTATTACTATTCTCATCATAAGTTCGAATTTTAAAAATATTGATTCAGAATTAGCTTATATACTTTAATTTTTATTTTCATGTGGGTTAAAAAATAAAAAAGAATATTAAAACAATTCAAGACTGACACTTCATAACTAGAATGCTAAAAAAAAAATTACAAAAAAATAACCATAAAAAAGTTTAACATTGAAAATGAAATAATTTTTAAAAATTAACAGTAATAAGTATTAAACTATTAGCTATAATTTTGAAATTATAATATTTAAAAAAAATTAGTTTTAGATCTACCGAGCATACCACAATGTGTGGTGAAACATATATCTTTGGAAACATTTTATTGGATTATTAGTCAGTGGCAAATCAAAAACTTGTTTATCATGGCTCGGGGGCGCTTTCGACACAGAATCATCACACGATGTCGTTTTAACCACGCGCTGGAACTATACATACATACAGGAAAGATGGAGACTCGAGCCGTTTAACATGGAACATTCTTATTGGTTGAAAGGAGTAGCTGAGCCATTTGGTAGTTGTAGCAAACTGTATTGAAAATTTTCTTCTAAATTTCAGTTAAGCGTCACATGGCTGGGTCACCCAACGGTGATATTTCTTGCACTAGAAGTATTCAACGTGGCAAATTTACGAGATTTCACGTCCCACCTTATCTTATTTTATTTCATTTTTAAAGGTAAGAAGTCTGCGCTTCTTGTAGTCGGTGGCCGTTGGCCGGAGGCACGCACAGGTGGCAAATGGTCGGCACGCCACCAACGGTGTGGCAGTTAAAAACTAACACATGGTACTGTGCATCTCAAGAAATTAAAAATAAATAAAATATTTAAAAAATAAGAAATAAAAGACATCAACTTGGCACCATTCTAGTGGCTCAGATTGAAGAACGGTCCACAATTTTTTAATTGGCCCACACGCTTTGATAAGAATATAATTCTTTTTCATAAAACTTCTGATCTGCTTTTATATCAGGGCCCAGCAAAACCAACCTGCTATCTTAATTAAAATACAATAGCGTTAAAAAACCACCTTTTCTTATAGAAA
>QANX01006127.1:0-12388 GCA_003254975.1 Ochetophila trinervis
AAAGTTAAATATTATATTCACATAATAAAAAAACAATAGAAAAAATCTATTTTTTATTGATATTTTTAGGATAGAAAAAATCTATCCTAGAAATCCCAAATTTAAGCTCTATTTGAGCAGTCTATAGTCTCGGCTAAATCTGGACAGTCCATATTTCCTCACCTCGTCTAAGCGATTTAGAGTCCAAACCTCTTCGGGACAGTTCTGAGCGGTTTTGGATTTAGGCTTGGTTTGGATTGTTTTGTATCCTGGTGCTGTCAAGGAAAAAAAAAATAAATAATTATTTTTAAAATATTAAAAAAACTAAAAAAATAATAATAAATTATCAACTTTATTCATATATATTTTTTTAATCTCTTTCCTTCCAATCAATACAAATAAAAGTCAACTGATAAAGTTAAAAACTTTGATTTGTGCAACTCCTTTTTGACTTTAGGTATCATCATACTATGAACCTAGCTAAGTTACAACAGCAGCATTAATTGAATGTTTCAAAAGAAAATATTCATCAGATATTGATATAATAAAGTACTATAGCTACCAGAAAATTAGAGAGAGAGAGAGAGAGAGCAGTGAAGGAAATAAAAGCATGGAAATGTCTGAAGCATATCCAATGAAAGGTGGAGATGGCCCCTATAGCTATGCCAAGAACTCCACTTTCCAGGTAATTCTTATAGAATATGCCACGCTGTAGAAAGAAGTAGTAGGACGATTTTACAGAATGGATCGATAAAGAAAATTAATCATATCGGAATTATTCAACCAAATTTCCATAATTAATTTTTCAGTTTATTTATATAGATAGAAAACCAAATTAACAAAACCCAAAACGAATTATGTTATTTTCTATAGAGAAAAGTGATATTTCGATGTATGGTATAAATTAGAGATTTTGTGTATACAAAATAAACCAAAACCAAAGGAGATGATTCTCTATGAGGTAAATAGATTCCCAAAATCCACAAACAATGATATTTTATTTTATTTTTGGTTTATATGGTATACATAAACAATGGTTTACGATTTCTTCTACAATAATCTGTCTTCTGGTATGAAAGAAACGAATAAAGGAATGAAAATGATAACTTTCTTCATTTATACAATTGATTTTGTACAGCACATACATATACAGCTTTCTCATCGATTCTAGTAGGAAAAGAATAAATTATTACTATACAAATGTAAGTAAATTACAAATATAGTGGAGAGAAAACCTTGCAGACAAAACTTTCCATAAACTCCATCTTAATCACTGGCCAATCCCAAAATTTACAGCATAAATTTGTCCCCACTATTTTGTGTATAAATCAGTTATGCTTACCAGTAATATGGTAGTTCCTGTTTTTTGCCTTATTTTCACCAAGCTTTCAAGATTTTTTCTTGGCTTACATCATGCCGTGTGGCCTAGTCTCAATGCCATGTGGTTCTCTTTCTGTCCTCTTATTTATTTATTTTCAATTTTCTTTAAGATATATGTTAATTTGGATTGTTATTTTAGAATCGAAGAGGCTCAGTTTAATTGGATGTAAAGATGTAAAATGAGCTGATTTATTTGTATTTATGTGTTTGTGCTATATTATTTATTTTTTATCCTGTATTCGTACTTGTTTATTTAATTTTCGTACCGTGTTAAGCATGCGATGGACCCAAATGGATCTTATCCGTGTCCATGTCAATTATATTTTCAATATTTATTATAATATAAATTATATGACTGAATAAAAAATTATTTAAAATAAATATTATAAATAAATTAAATGATATATTTCAGTTTTTATTTAATAGATAACACAATAAAGAATCTACAATTAAAAACATATATTAATAGTTTTATTTATGTATTTTATTTCAAATCAATATTTGACTTTCAGTAATAATTAACTAATTTATCTTTCTAATTTTTAGCTCTAAATTTTAATAGAGTAATTTAACATAATTTATTATTGTAAAATAAATTTTTATACAATATATTTTATATGATAAATTATTTATTATTGTTTGGATTGTGCTAAGTTTGTATTTTGCTTAAATAGTTAGTATGCATGTTTGTGTAGCTTGTCATGTGTTTGTATCGTGTCCGATCCATCATGTGCCTAGCATATGTCGTGCCTGTGCCGTATCTGACCCATTATAGACTCGTGCCGTGCTAGGTATGGTTCATTACGTGCCATATCTGACACGGTTTATTACGTGCCGTGCTTAATTTTAATGTATTGTGCTCGTGCCGTGCTCGTGCAATCTGCTCATTTTTACACCTCTATTTGGGTGTTCTTTTGTATTCCATATTTTATTTTGGGCCTACAGTGGAGCCAAAAGTAGGCTGTACATTTCTTTCCCTCATCAAGTTTTCAACAAAATAAAGAAGAAAAAAAATAGTTACTAAAAAATTTAATTGTTCCAGAAACAGAACAAATCAAATTGAGAAACTAGACAGTGCTAAAGTTCAAGCAATTTACATGCCCATTTTTTATTATTTATTTATTTTTTTTGCAGAGAGGAATTATAGATGTTGCCAAAGACGTAACAAAAGAGGCAATTGTAGAAAAGCTTGACATGGATGTTCTAAATTCTTCAAAAACATTTAGGATTGCAGATTTGGGTTGCTCTGTAGGTCCAAATACATTTGTAGCTGTGGAAAATATAATTGAAGCTGTGAAAAACAAACACCAAAGCCAAGGCCTAAATTCCAAAATTCCAGAATTCCAAGTCTTTTTCAATGACCATGTCTCTAATGATTTCAATTTTCTCTTCACAAATGTCCCTCAGGACAAACAATACTATGTTGCAGGCTCGCCGGGCTCTTTCCATGGTCGCTTATTTCCCGAGGCTTCTCTTCACATTGTTCACTCTTCTACTGCCCTGCAATGGCTTTCTGGAGTACCAAAAGAGATTGTGAACAAAAACTCTCCTGCTTGGAATAAAAGAAAAGTTCACTATGCAAATTCTAGTGACAAAGTGATTCAGGCTTATAAAGCTCAATATGAAAAGGACATGGAGAGATTCCTTCAAGCCAGGGCAAAAGAGGTTGTGTTTGGAGGGTTAATGCTACTCATTTTTCCTTTCAATCCCAATGGAATCCATCCTTCTCAATCTTCATCAAATTTGTCTATGGACCTTATTGGATATTCCCTCATGGACCTTGCAGAGAAGGTACAAAAAAAAATGATATATAACATCATTACTCTTTTAATTTCGATACTCATTCTCATGAAATTTTTATTTATTTATTATAATTATACAAAAGTCCACTGCCTATAAGTTTAAATTTGTGCGTCTCACATGTTGAGTCCACACATGAAAAGGGGGTATTAAAGTTTATAAAACGCATATCCTATAAACTTGAACTTTTAGAAAAAAACTGGTGATTTAATATGGCAATGGTAATGGTATTGGAGCTTATTGCTGTTTAGGAACATGTGGGTTATGGCCTCGTTACTGCCATGCAATAAATTGTTATTAGTCTCTCATGATTTGGTATTACCATTTGTTTAAAAGCTAAAACTTGTAGAAAATGAACTTTTTTACGTACTTTAATATTCTCCTTTAATATCATTTAAAAATAATCACCGGTTTTACATATTCAGGGAATAGTTAGTGAGGAAAAAATAGATTCATTTAACCTTCCAATGTATATCACGACTCCTCAAGAATTTGAAGCTGTGGTGGAAAGAAATGGGGGTTTTAGCATCGAGAAAATGGAAATACTACCTAGATCAGAATTTACAATTGGAAATGTCCTAATTGGGCATCAAATAGCAATTAACCTGAGAGCTGGGTTGGAGGGGATCATAAAGAAGCATTTTGGAGAAGATATCATAGATGAGCTCTTTGATTTGTATGCTAAGAAAGCTGATGAGATATTAATCCCCGCGTTGGTTAAATCAGCTAAACAAGGAGTTACTTTATTTGTTGTTCTTAAACGCAAAGCTTATTAATGTTTCATATGCTATGGGGGATTTATGATGTGTTGTTCTAAAAAACCAATAACAGCAACAAACTCTATAAAGTCCCACAACCATTTAAATTACTAAAAATATGTCAACCATATAAATTTAATATGATAATGATGCTATAATATGATATTTATTGATTCTATGCATAACTGTTGTTTATGGTTGAGCTTAAAAATATATCAATGAATGAAAAACTTTCTATAAACATCCATTGAATAAAATTATATTCACTTCTAACCTTATCAGTCTAAATTTTTTTAAAAATTAATTTTAATCATTGTTTTATATATATTTTTATTTTTTTATTATTGCTTTCAATTAGTACAGTAATACAACATTAATGAAAATATATGATGAAAAACAATTATATTTTAGAAAAAAAATGTGAAAGAATTAGTATAAAATATTTATAAAAAAGTATCACAGTAATATCCTAAAAATATCAAACATATCGAGGAAAATTATACATATTTTTTAAAAGTTAAATATTATATCCATATAATAAAAAAAAAACAATAAAAAAATCGATTTTTTTATTCTTGCTGTCAAGGAGTGCTATAAAAAAAGTTTCCCCGAAATTTCCTCATTCACATGCACTACCGTCAAATTAGGAGCTTCCAGATACATAACTATAAAGACATCATTAAAGTGAAAAAGTACCCACCTTTAAAAAGGTAATGGAAATAAAATGATCTCCTGTTTAGAATATTATTCCGGCTTACGGTAGGTAAACCAACTCTCTTAATAATATTTATTCCCTCTAAACCTATTTTAAGTATTTATTCAATGGCTTTTGAGCTAAGCCTGGAATATTTTTGAGTGAGCTCCACAAATTTATCCAAAACATCTTGTATGAAATATGATGTCAATATATATATATATATATATGTTTAAGTGGTTTAATTAGCTAATAAACAATCCTCAAATTTTCTTTAGTAATTCAAACAAGCACTTGGGTTAATCTTCATTAAAAAAACACAAACAGATAGTTCTGATTCTGAACATTGATTCAGGCTTTCAAACTGGATGGATGAGAAAAGAGTAACTATAAAGATAGATATATAGATATAANGATAGATTGAGCATAAAGAATATATTATGGGAATAACTTTTTGTTTGGTTTTCTAGTAAATTGCGGTAACAATCAGACTTCTTAAAAACATTTTAAATTTGACATGCATGTATAAAAAAATTTTCATTGCTAACCATTACGCCACGCAAAAATGATATGGTAAATTGTAAAGAACGATGCAAATTCTTGTGTTGCCGAAAATACTGTTGCTAAAAATTAAAAGCATTTGCGATGACCAAAATGTGTCACCGATAATGAAACAATTTGCAACGCGTGCGTGGTCAATTATGGACACAATTGGCGACGCTTGTGTCGCCAATTAATAATGAAATTGGTAACGTATATGTCGCATTTCATTATTTTTGGATGAAATTAAACGGCAAACAAGAGAAGAATTGGCGACGCTGGTGTCACCAATTGGTGTCGAAATTTGTGTCGTTAATTATCTCTCAAATAACAACGCATGCGTCCCATTTTGTATTGAAATTTACAATGAACGGCGACGGCAATTGGCCATTTTTTAGCAACAAAATTCGTCATTAATTATTTAGACCATTTTTTTAAAACCGGAGCAAATCCTTATTTAAGACATCGCTGGATAATTAAAATTTAATTGTATTGACAAATTAAACGATTTTTTACATTTTTGTCCATATTTTTCATGTTCACCTATATATCAACAAACCATATACATTTGTATCCATAAATGTATAACAACCAAACTCACAGGATACATATATCATAATGGCTCCATAAAGACAACTCAAAACCGTATATATTTTTAATATTAATATTTGTATAACAACATCCAATTATAGACAACATCATAAATGACAGGATCCGACCCGCTTGGATCCTGCCTGCGTGACTTAATGTTGCCACTAAGCCACAAGCAGTTGATAAAATCCGTTACACTACTATTCCAAAGCCGACGAAACCAACAGACTAAAGAATTTCTATATTGCCGGAAATTTTATTAGAAATTTCGGCAGCATTTCGACTGTTTTCTAACACTCCCCAAAATGCTAATAGTCATAACCTGCAGGGAAAAACATTTCTATACAAAATTTATTCTACCAGCACGCCTTTCCACACAAATAAACCACATTTCAGTACACAACCCAACACTTAAACGAATATATTGTCTAAGTACGGTGTAGCTGGACTCAGTCTATAACTGAGCTGCCTACATACCCTTTCTACAAGGGATCAAGCTACCTGTAGTTCTGAGATGCATATTTACACTAAATATGCCGCAACTGATACAATTTATAATCAAAAGTCAAAGCCTCAATATACGTTATAACTCACTTTCAATCACATCAACGTCATCACATCTCCACATCATCGTCCACCTCATCACCATTTCCATATTAGTTCAACACCATCAATTCAACGTAAACAATCCCAGCAACTCAATTAATTCAGATTTCCAAACAGCCCACTATTCATAAATCAATTCTACACAACCGAATCCATATAGAGATTAACACACGATTTAACTATATAATATATTCCGTAATATTTCTCACTATTCCCGAATTTCAAAGCACCAATCAATTTCACAATTAATTCTATAAACCCAATAGGCTCTCAAACCGTCAACAACAATTACTTATTTCACAATAATTATATACATACGGATATAATTTCACAGAAAAGTTCATACGATCAAATTCTCATAAATAAAGCCACATAACGATTAACACCCAACTCCATTGACACACGTACATATTTATACCACCGAGCAATTCGTCATCAAAGCAACTTAATTATATAATATATTTCGTAATCAATACTGCTAATCACGACGCCCGATCACATACCCACATCCTATATTGTATTCTGGCATGTCAATCCATTACAAAGTAATCACCACACCATAATTACACACATTCTACATCACCAATCATCCACAATTCCTATTTAGCAGTTATTGACAACACTGCTCAAAACTGAGTAACTTCGAATACTCATTTATAATATACAAATTATATGTCAAAACGAAGCTTAAAGAGAGTAGAGTACAACCATAAATTTACCTCATCCAAACGCCGCCGGTGGTGGCCGGAAAATTGGCCGGGAAGTGACAGCCGAGCTTCCTCCATTCATACTGCCCAAACGAACAAGATTCGAGGCGAACGGGTACCGAAATCGGACTCAGGAGGTCCAAAATAGGAGGAAAGGACCGGTTTCGCAGCCGGAAACCCCGGGATCCGGCGACCGGAGGAGAGTTGGACTCGCCGGATTCTTCGTCGATCCCGGCGATCCACGGCGTTTCACGACCGAATCTGGGCGGAGAAAAGTGGAGGAGGCCCCGGTGAGCTTTTCCCGAGGGTGGGCTGGCCGGTTCCACGCCGGAATCCGGCAAACATGCCATGACCGCCAGCTGCTCCCTCCTCGGTTTCCGGCGATCCAGACTTCTTCACGGCGAGCCACCGGTGTCATCGAAGAGAGGAGGTCGCGGCTTCGTCGCCGGAGCAGTTTCCGGCTTGGCTTGACCGGAAGACGGCCAGTCCGGCGAGGCGGTGGGTACGCGAGTGGGGGGGCTGGCGCCAAGAGAGGGAGGCTTCGGGTCCTCCTCCCAAAATCCAGAACTTTATGGAATTAAAATTGGTAAAGGCAGGGGCAAAATGGTCATTTTGCCCTGCCACAGCAATTTACCAAAATACCCCTCACACTTTTCCAGTTATAATTTCTCGGTTTTAACTCCAAATCGAGTGTGCTGCTAGTCTACGGACTCATATCGACTAGCTCTACGCATCAGTACCACGTTCAAAGCCATAGCATGCTCACACACAAAGTCAACCCCGAGCCCCTCGCGCGGTCAAACTCGGTCAACTCGGTCAATTTTGAGAAATTTCTAATATTTTCTCGGGACGGGATGTTACAATAAACATACAAACAATCATATTAAACACAATTACCATTCGGCTAACATAATTTTATTTATCCATTTTCTAACCAAAATATTAAAATAAATGTAATAAAATCGTCAAACATGCATACTCGGGTTTGGCGGTGCTGTGTAGGAAAACTCAGAGTATGCTCCGGCGGCGGCGTGTAGGAAGAATTCCCCTAAAGTGCAGCGGTGGCGTGCAAGAAGAATGCCGACAGTCCAGCAGCGGCGAGAATGAACCCGACAGTCCGGCAGAGGGTGTTTGAAGAAATGCAGTAGATCGGTTTGAATCCGGCGATGGATTTATTTTTGAAATGCAAATAAACCTAGTTCGAGTCTGGCAGCAACGGCGTGTATTTTTGAAATGCACTTGGGTTTGAGTTCGACGGCGGGTTCGAGTTTGAGAGGATGAAAATTTGAGAGCATGAAAATTTGAGAGAATACACTCGGTTTGATGAGGGGAGAGTGGGAAATAAATTTGGGTTGGTGGGAATTTATGGCACCATAAATTTCAGAAAAGGCTACGCAAGCGTCGCTAAAGGTCTTTTAGCAATGCAGCACCAATTCTGATGACTTTTGCGACACTAGCGTCACTAAAAGTCTTATTATAGGCGACGCTAGCGTCGCTAAAGACCTATTATAGGCAATGCTAGCGTCGCTAAAAGACCTATTATTGGCAACACTAGCGTTGCTAAAGACCTACTATTGGCGACACTAGTGTCGCCAATACACAAATTTTGTATTTTTTATAATCTAATTTAATATTTATAATTATAAATTTTAGTTGAAATGATATCATTTTATTTAATATATAGTTGGATAAGCATCTTCATGAGGTATTTTGTATACAGTTGAATTGTACGATGTTGTAGTTGTTATTATTACTCTTAAGTATGCGATAATTGAGGATAATTCTTCTTTGCTGCGAAGTATCTGAGTCATATTTTTTTGGAAAAGAGATTGAATGATTAGTAATATGTGGTACATTACTAGTCTTGGTATTTAACATATGTTTATTGATGTTGAGTTAAGAGATGTAAATTATTGCTGAAGTTGGAAAGAGAAATTTGGTATGTAGAGATATTTTGTTTTAAATTTGCATAGATAATTGTGGAATTTTTCATTCCATCTTTTTTTGAGATGACAAATTAGAACTTCAAAAAAATAAGAGAAGATAAAAGTTATAAAGTCTGACAAAGATGGTGATTACTATGTAATATTTGATGAGATTGAAAGGAACTTTAGGCTGTCTGAAAGGTTTTTCAAGAATGTGGTAATAACATATTGTATATAATGCTAGAGATGAGAAGTCTCTTACTTTTGGATACAGTGCAATATATACTGGAATATTTACTTAAATAATCTTGTGGGTGAGGTTTGAGAACTTCAACATATAAAATGAAGTCAGATGAGAAGAATAGTTTGCCTTTTGTGTATAAGGTTGTGAATGTTTGGTTAAAACCTATAATTTCATGATCAAGATATTGGATCTTAAGACCATTGGTGGAAATTTATTAGGTCTAAGTGTTACATATATGTTATTTATAATTTCATACTATCAGTATTGTTGAGTTAGACAAAGTTGAAAATATTAGTATTGTTGAGTTAAACAAACTTGGATTTATTTGAAGATGATGTTGGCATTGATATTGGTCAAGGACCAAGAGATGTTGAGTTTTGAAAATGGAAGTATGTTCGTTCAGTAAGGATGAACCCATCGATGAAAAACGTAGAGTTTAGAATATGTATTTGGTAAGGATGTACTTTTAAGAGGGTCATAAAAGATTCGCATGCATATTATATATGATGATTATGTGGTTTTGCAAAATATAAATTTTGATATGAGTGATTAATTGGATTGAACAATTATTAGGAAGCAATAAGTATTTTGCAATCTAATTTTTTGAATTAGATGCGATGATTGATAATGTGACATTTATGGTACATAATGTGATTGTCACTATAATGCAAACTTGTTGGATATCTATGTTTAAGACTGAGATTTATGGCTAAAGATTTAGCTAAGAGAAGGAGATGCATCTAATGAATGTCACAATTGCATTTTTAAATGGATATCTATGTGAAGACGTTTGAATGGTATAACAAATTGGTTTCCGAGAGGTATAGAATGAATATTTTCCTTGTGTGCTCAATAAGTCAATTTATGGATTGAGCAAGCTTTGATATAGTGGTATATCTATGTTTAAAGACGGCGCCATAATTATTTATTGAAGAATGTTATTGAGGGTCAGTGGGAGTAACCTTATATTTATGGTTTGTATGTGATGACATACAAGTTGTATCCAATAATTTTGACATGGATCAGTGATAGCAGTTTTATGTTTATATTTCAGTGTGTTTGGTGATATACTATTTATGTCCAATAATTCTGACCTATTTATGGAGAAATATTGAATGCTTTTTAGCCAATGTTTGGATATAGAAGTTTTTGGTAAGGCATTATATGGATTTTGGATATAAATATTCTTTAAAATACGACTAATTATTCTCCTGGTAAAGTTTCAGTGGTGAAAAATGACCAATTTTTTAAGGATTATTTTCCCAATGATGGAAGAGAAAAGATATTAAATGGAAAATAGTTTCAAATATTGCATGCCTTGTTATTACTGTAAGTTTGTTGTACTCATGTGCGCACTCAATTTGATATTTTTATGCTATAAGTGTGCTTGATAGATATTTGAGTAATCCCAGTCTTTGTGTAAGTAAGCAGTCAAAAATGTATTGATATATCTTCATTTTTAAAAGATTATGTGTTGACAAATCAGCGCACCAACTCACTTGATATAGTACGCAATTGTGATGTTGATTATATTGGCTGTGTAGATAATATGAGTTCCACTACTTGGTATAATTTATTATGACATGAGGAGAGGAGCTATGTCTTGGAAAGTTTCCAAGTAGATTATTGTAGCGTTCTTAGTTGTAGAGGCAAAGTATATGTTGAGTGTATTGAGGCAATCGTTGAGACGATTTGATTGCGGAATTTTGTGTATGCTCTAGGAGTTGTTGACTCTATTGTAAGACTAATAAAAATGTATTGTGATAATTGCGCAGCAGTAATTTTCTCCAATAATATTAAGAGTGCATCTAGAGTCAAATACATCGATGTGAAATTATATATATAAAGTGAAGGAGAAAGTGGTAAATACCTCAATTTTAATGTACATACTCGAATTTATAACATGTTTGCAGATTCACTAACCAAAAGCTTGCCTACAGGCATCATTAAGGAGCATGTATCCCATATGAAAGTGT
Source organism: Ochetophila trinervis (assembly GCA_003254975.1). Classification (NCBI taxonomy): domain Eukaryota; kingdom Viridiplantae; phylum Streptophyta; class Magnoliopsida; order Rosales; family Rhamnaceae; genus Ochetophila; species Ochetophila trinervis. Next base: position 11,201 of record QANX01006127.1, read on the forward strand.
TGAGCAGTTGAGACTACATTGGATTAGTGAGATTATTGTAATTTGCATTGTTGAACATGTTGTTCATTATATAGTATTGCCTTGTTGAGCAATATATGCATGGAAGTGGATCATTATTATATATGAATGTGTGCACACATATGGTATGTTGGCTCCTTGAAATGGAACTGTTTGAGATGTTTGATCTTTGTAAATGTAGTTGTTTGATCCACTAGTGCTGTTGTAAATCTCTGGCACCTAAACTGTGTATATTGTTGTATCCTGTCGATACACTATATGTATAGTTGAAATTGTGATGGTTATTGTTTAAGATTTACTTATATTGAATCTCTAGGATCTAGATTATTTGTATTGTTGTACCCTGTTAGTATGTTGTATGCTTAACTGAAATGATCATTTGTGTATGGGATTCTGCGGTAAGTGAGTATTGGTTTATAGTTGATGATTATGCCGTCTAAGTAGAAGATTGTTAGAATAATTATGTGGATTGAGCATAATCAAGTAAACTCACTTACTGGGCTTCGATGTTTCCAATAATGAGATTGGACACATTGTTTAAATTATAGAATTGAGGTCCATTGAAATTACTATCTCTTTATTTCTTGATAGGCCCATTAAACTAAAAGAACCTAATGTCTCTTTCTCAGTGGAACCCTATTAGAATTTAGATTGATCTCTATTATTATTATTATTATTTTGTGTGGGTTATAAATATGAGATGAGGGCTATTGTTTTAAATATACGTATTATTTTTTAACCTAATGAGAAAGAACAGAGGTTGAGAAGGTTGGTTTCATAGTGGTCTCTATAACATATTTATTGTTTTATAGGGCTCTATATCAATTGGGAATCGATTGTAGACTATGGTGAACGGTATGTTGATATGTGGTATTGAATAACATGAAATCTGATTGAGATAATAATTTATCGGCCGCATTTATGTATAGAAAAATTAATCATATCGGAAATATTCAACCAAATTTCCATAATTTTTCAGTTTATTTATATAGAAAGAAACCAAACAAAACCCCAAAACGAATTATATTATTTTCTATAGAGAAAAGTGATATTTCGATGCATGGTATAAATTAGAGATTCTGTGTATACGAAATACATCAAAACCAAAGGAGAGGATTCTCTATGAGGTAAATAGATTCCCAAAATCCACAAACAATGATTTTTTTTTTT
>QANX01006128.1:0-12225 GCA_003254975.1 Ochetophila trinervis
GAGAAAAGGCGACGCCAGTGTCTCCGATTGTAGGAGAAAAGGTGACGCCAGTGTCTCCGATTCTAGGAGAAAAGGTGACGCGAGCATATCTGATTCTAGGAGAACAGGCGACACCAGCGTCTCCGATTCTAGGAGAAAAGGCGACGCTCGCGTCTCCGATTCTAGGCCAAAAGTGCGCGTAAACAATGAGAAACGGAGACACTTGCGTCGCCGATTTGATGAAGATACTGCGACACTTTCGTCGCGAATGTATAACCGTTATCAGCGACGCTGAGCGTCGCCTTAATCCTTATTTTACGGCGACGCACTTTAGACGTCGCGAATGTTTTTTTACTTTAGGCGACTCCCCTTTCCGCGACATTTGAATTTACGTCGCCGTTTACAACTAGTGACTCTATTTTTGCGTCGCCTATTAGGGTTTTTGGCGTAGTGACATCACATAAATTCAATATATGTTAGTTAGGATCCTCACTTGGTAACCTTCCAAATTGGTAATTGTTGAGCATAGATATGGTAATAGGTTTGACCTCAAAGCTAGGTGCGTCAATAGGTGGTCTCATAATACATGACATATCCTCAACCCTTCTAGGTGCAGCATAATCCCTAATGGTCCTATAACCTTGGTTAATTGGAACCTCAAGAACTACGGGGTTACCTTGATTTTCCATTGTTTCTCTTTCGGTATTTCTAAATAAGGTCTCTCTAACTTTGTCTCTCCTTAGTCTCCTCAAGTCTTTCTCAAAAAATTCAGTTTCAGAATTAAGACTTATAAAATAGAACAAATAAACAAAACTGAAAAATTAAAACAGTAAAACAAAACACAAAACAGAAAACAGAAAAAAACAGCGACTAATATTAATAATAAAAACTGAAAAACAATTAAATAACTAAAAAGAATTAAAACTAGATGCAAATCAAATTAAACTAAAAGTAAACACAAAAATTAAGCAAAAATAAACACCAAACAGCAAACAAACAATTTAAAACAGTAAGCAACAGAAATTAAAAAATAAAAAATAAATAAAAATGCAGTTTTTTTTTAATAGAAAGATAGAACTCAGGATTAAACAAACAGTAAGCTAAACAAAAATAAACATCAGTAAATTAAAACCTAAAACCGAAACAAAACAGTAAGCAAAATTTTTTTTCTTTCTTTTTTTATATTCAAACCGCAAACCCTAAAAACAAAAACCCAAAAATTAAAAACTTATCTACTTTGATTTCCTCCTTTTTCAAACTTGAATTGGATTGCTTTGGATCCAAGAAAGCTCTCCAATTGTTGTTCTTTGTTGGCTAAAACCGAACCTAAGCACAAAACAAAAACAGAAATTAAATTAAAACAGTAATTTAATCAACAATAAATTCAAAATCAAAATTATAAATAATTATTCCCCGGCAACGGTGCCAAAAACTTGTTGTGGTATATTTTAGATTAACTCGCAAGTGCACGAATCAACAAGGAATAAAGTGGATTCCTTTGTAGAAAGAAAACCGATATCGATCCCACGAGGAATAATGTCTCTAGTTTTAAAAATAAATCAATTGTAAATTAAACTTTGAAAAATAAAAGAGATTTGCTTTTGAGGGATTGTTGAGTATCAGGACAGCAATTTAAGAAAGCAATAATAAAATTAAAGAAAAAGCAGCAAGTAGATAATCAAAGATTATAAAGAACAAGCATCATGACTTCACCACTATTACTCAAATTTAGTCCTAATGCAATATAGATTCATAGGTTAACCCCCCTTTAACCACAAATGACTAGAAGTTGATTCCTCAATGCATTCTAATCTAGCAAACACAACGTATTTAATTATCCCTGATATAAATACTGAAATTTAAGTCCTAAGACATGCAAACCCAATAAGACATTGTTAAAGTTGTCACTAAGGCATGCAATATTCCTATAAACATGTATTTCATTTTCTTTCCATACTTATACTCCTTATTCCTAAGCCAATATAAATACTAAACCAATCCACCTTTTCATGAAAGCATTAAGAACTATAATGAAATATTAACCTTTAAACATGAATCAAACTAAATACTTGTAATAGGGTTACATCACAATCCTCATAGAAAAATAGTTACACATTATTTCTAAATTATCCATCAAACAATAAAGAAATAACATAGATTAAATAGCAAGAAAATAAGAGAAAAAAGAATCAAATCCAATAGTTGATGGCTACTGGAATTTATCCTTCAATCTTCAATCCTTGGCTTCTTCAAACTATAATCAAGGTAGCAAGTTTGACTCCTCCAATGACTTGGTCGAACCTCCTTGTACCTTGCTTTGACTTTGCTATGAATTAACTAACAAAAACTGAACAAAAACCTAAGATAAGAGCTTTGCTGCTGTGAGGAAGAGAGAAGAGGGAGATGTTATATGGCAAAGGAGATGAAAGGGCTTTTGAAGAGATTATGAGATTTTTTTAGCCTTCAAGGTACTCATCTATTTATAGGAAAGGTCTAGGAGAGGTTTAACCCTAGGGTACCTCTAAAACCTAGAGAATATAGGAGATAGCATGCAAATCACAATACCAACTCCTATATTCTCAACATGGGCGGCCACACCAAGGGTAAGGATGTATTTGTGTCTCATGTTCACATTAGGAATAGAGATACTTTCCTTATCTTGTTAGGAATCATAATCAATCTCTAATTTCCCTTCCTTTTATCCCAAATATTATTCCAATTAAAATAATTAGAATAATATGACCTTCCATGTGTCATGTGATGTGGAAAATTCGGACACATGGCTGATATGTGGTGACATGGCAGTCCAATCACAATGGTAGTTATAGTAAGCATAAAACTTTTCTTTTTTTATCTTCAATGACCGTCAGGCAGATTCCAAGTACACTTTAGGTGACCAAATGAACTCTGAATCCAATGTTTTTGTTGAAAAAGTTAGGTCTGTGTCTTATCTTTTCAGAAATATATTGATCGCACAATTTGGACATCAGGAAGACACTCAAATCTGCATTTTCCTAAGACAGTGTAAATCTGCCGCAACTGATGGATTTGTTGAATTTGTAAATCAAACTAGCAATGATTTGCCAAACCAATTGAAATGAAACTTTTCAGCTTTGAATCCTAGTTAATCAGGAATCATTAGCAACTAGAATCGCACAAAAATTCTAAGTGTGGCTGCAGATATGATTTTCTCAGTAAATGTTGAGCAGAAATACTGTAATTCCAGCATTTGTCTTTCTTTTACTGAAAATAAAAAAATACAGTAATTAAGTATTTTTCATTAACAAATAATTATAAACTAGCTCAAATTCAATATAAAAAGTGGCATAAAAATATTAACATTTTATGCCTATCAACATTGATGATCTTTTTCAATGTCCCAAGGCTTTGCTTTGGGCATATCATTATATGAAATTCGACTTGGGACTTTGAGACATTGTCATTGTTGTTTGGAGGGTAAATTCCTCCTTAGCGTTGGCTTTCTTCATGAGGCCAGGGCATTACATGGTCATGAGGCAGTGGCATGGCAATGTGTTTTGGCTTTGGCTCTTGGGCATTATTTCCAAACCATTTTACCCTTCATTTCGGTCTTGTCAACCGGCTCCATTTTCTTTTCCACAACTATACCTTGTTTGACGTCAAGCTTCTTCTCATGGCTCTTGGATGTCTCTCCAACTTCCATCTCATGCTCAAAAGAAGCATTCCAAACACTATCATGCTTAACCATATCATCAACACGATTATCATCAAACCTCATAGTGAATTTTTTTTTTCATAGGTACTTTAATGGGCCGTTTGGTATAGCTTATCCAAATAGAGATTTTTATAGAAGAGATTTTCAAAGAATGACTATTATTAAAAAGCTATGGTTGTTTGATTTTCACTTTAAAAAGTACTTTTAACTTGTAGTAGACTGTTTGACAAATATAACTTTAAAAGTGTTTTTGACTTCTCAATTATTATACATAAATTATTTAACTAATAATTTTTGGACATAATAGGAATTTTTATATAAAGAAAGGGCCAAATATTTAGTAAAAAAAATATTTAATGCTTTGTTTAGCTTCTCCGTATAAATTGAAGAAGAATTTTTTTTGAAAAAGCTGAAAATTTGAGCTTATCCAAAATAGCTTAAAAAAAACTGTTTTCTGGTCAATAAAAACTTATTGACTTGTGTGTTAAACACCAATTTTTTTAGCATAAGTACTTTTAGCCCTCCAAGTATAGCTTTTTGACAAGAAAAAAGCCATGCCAAACAGGGGCTACGTACCTCACAACCTTTTTAATCAAATATTATGCATGCCTTATTAGAGAAAGTGAAAAAGTAATCTTTCTCCATCAATTGAGCCATGCTTAACAAGTTCAATCTTAAATTCAAAATTCTTAGAACATTAGATATAAGCTTACCACCCTTCAGTGAACTCCCTTTACATAAGCAACACCTTCTACATCCACAAAGCTTCCATCTACAAAGCTTTTCTTTTTTATGCTCACTTTTGTCCAACCTTATGAACCATTGCTTGTTGAAGGACATATGATGTGGGCATCCTTAAAATTTCATCTTTCTCAAAATTGAACCAAAATATGCAATCTATTATCAAAACGAAGCTTGAGAGACGTAGACTAAGAAATGGCCTTCAAATGGAAATAAGGTTGGTTATAGCTTGCCCAAAAATAAAGACAAAGTGGTGATGAAACTTTATTTTATTGGTAGGAAAAATAGATAACTTTTGGCTTGGAGGATGTCAAAAATGGACTTAGAAGGTCGAAAAATGTGGAAAGAAAATTTTCCCCTAGAAAAATTTCCTCGGATTTCAAGATCAAAAATATGGAATCCCAGAACTTTCCAGCTTCTAGCCAAATCCAACAAAATTTTAGTCAAACTTTTCATGTTCCTTTCACGCAATCTTTCTAATGCTAAAAATGATGAAAAAAACAGAGGTCAATAGTATAAGTTATGAAGTTTTCAATATATAGGTTTAGAGAGAGAAAGGTTAAGAGAGAGTAGAGACAACAATGGTGGCTGCCCAAAAGGGCTGGAAAAGAAAAAAAAAATGACCTATTTTTGTGCCCCATAATTATGAAAATACCCTTAACTTGTTTTTGTAATATCTCCCAAACCGTAGCTTTGATCTGGGTAGGCCATGATAGGACCCACTCCAACTAGGTCCTACATGCATGCCTTAATATTTCTTTTAAGTCATTAAGAAGTCTATTAACTCCTCAAACTTTGGGACAAAAACAAGGACTTTACAATGCAAGAAATTTTATAAATTTTTTGACAAAATCTTGTTTGTATATAAGACATTCCCAAAATTTACACAACTTGACCTGCAAGCAAAAACGCTTCTATAACAAGTTCATATCACCTCAACTCTCCCTTAATTGTTTTCCAACATAAAAGGGCACTTCAATAATAAGATTCAAAATCAAATAAACATAAACATCAAACCAATATTTATGTATACAAGTTTGCTACTCTTGAAGAAAAAGGATACATTAATAATATCTCATACAATTTGAAATAGAAAATAGACAATGCAACTTTCAAAAATTATAAAATACTTCTACTACTCTCATAAGTTAAGATAAACAAACATTAAATGATACTCTTAATATAAATTTAAAGAAAAAACTTTGATAAATAATATTTCCGTAGCTGCACTCAGTTTAAAAAACCTAAGCTGCCAAGTATCTTTATTAAAATAAATCAAGCTACTTGTAGTTCTTAATTTTTTTTTTCTAAAGTATGAAGGTTATTTAAACCTCACATGATCAAATAATTATGTTCCAAAATTATAATTGTAATTAATCATTTCAAATTCTTATAAACCTCAAGAGTGGCCTTTCATCAAGTCATCAATAAATCGTAATAAAAACTATAAAACCATTTTCGAATAAAAATCTATTAAAATCCGTAAACATATTACACACTATATACTAATACATCGAGCAATCCTTAAACTCATCCCAACGTTCCAATGTTCCAGAATCGTTGAGGCAAGATCTTTATTATCTCTCATCACCATCACATCGCATCATCATCATCACATTAATAGATTTCGATGTGTGATACGTACAAATCCAATCATTTCAACATACATAAAATAAAACGATTTTTCCAAATTTTCAATTTTGGAAACTTTTATAAAAGTCTAAATGTAGCAAATAAAATCTAAATTTATTTAAATTTTCAATTTACCCAATGCTTTAGTAAATTGCAAATAAAACTCAATTTTTTTAGCAATTTACTAAAATTACAACTCTATATTTATCATATGATAAATGAGATATCATCTAGATTAATTTAATTTGAACATAAAATAAACATAATTATATATATGACATATATACGTTGTTCATATTATATATTCAAATAAATAAATAAATTTAGAGAAATCAAATCCAATAATAAAATGGTTTGACACCTCAAAATTTTCTTTATTTACGACGAATAATGTAACCATTAAAGTGTTTAGGTTTAGACCAAAAACTTATAAATTTTATAAATGCCGAGAAAAAATTGAATTTGCAATGCAAGCCTAAATTTATCAAAAATTGTCAATTTACAAAAAGACTTAGTAAATTGCGAATCAAACGCAACTTTAATTAAATTTCATAATTCAAATCCTTAAATATCATATAAATTAACCAAATAAAATTGGTTAATAATTAAACATAACAATGAACATATAAATATAATTATATATATACATCTCGAGAATTTAAATATGAAATTAAATCAATCAATTATATAAAATCAAATCCACTAAAATCAAATATTCAGATACCCTAGTAATCACTTAGTTTCTGGATAAGCTCCAGATATTGCACAATCGTATAAAATAGTACACGAAAATTTGCATTACTGATAATACACAAAGGCCTATGTGAGCCATTTGGGTCTTTAATTACTCTAAAAACTCACAAGTTACAAAAATTAACCTTTAATTTAGGTAATAATTACACAATTGACCTAATTGGTCAATTCTCCAAATTAAAGCCTTTCAATTCTCCACAATGACACAAAATCGAACCTTTAGATTAGTTCTTAGGGACCTCTAGGAACTTAAGTGAACCAACAATTGTAATTTAAAACAACAAATTACAGTCCAGTTTCAATCCCAATATGAAAATCTAGCTCAATATTGGGGTTTTCCTAAATACACAATTATAGCAAGAAATTCATATGCCAAAATGAAATTGAGCTAAAAATGAATAAGATGGTATCTTCAATTTGGTGTGGGTACCAACAGTGACCAAAAATTGGATGGAAGCCCATGCTTGAAGTTCACCTCTTTAAATCTCTCAAACAACAATGATTTTAGCTTAAAGGAAGCTAAATTCGAGTTCAGGGGGTCCAAAAAGGGGGAGAGGACTAATCCCATGACCTAAAATCCATCAAAATCCAATGATCGAGGTAAATCAACCTCACCTATTTTTCTTAATTTTTTATGGCAAAAATAAAGGTTTCTTAATGAGGTTCTCATGTCGGAAGATAGAGGAGGTTTTGGGCTTCGATTTTTGGGTTATAGGTTTGTCAAATTTTGGCAAAATTTAGTAATTTTCGGCATCAAATGTGGTGTCATACACTTACGGGAGAAAGAGATGTGGATGTTTTGGAATATAAAACCATAATTGAAAATAATGGCAATGTAAAAGTTCAAAATGCTTTGAAGTTCTTTTGAACATAGCTTTCAAACTATAACTCGGAATCAAGTATGCTGTCAATCCACGAACTCGTATTGACGAGCTCTATGCAATAGTGGTATGGTCAAATTTAAAATTTGACCGCAATAAAAGTAAACTCTTTGATTCATACAAGGCCAAAATTGAAAATTTTGGTATTCCATTGGAACAGATTGATACATGCCATATGTCATCGAGCTATATGTGATGGTACTAAAGTCAAAAGAAAATTTTAACTCTAACCCTACTATATGTATCCCACTCGACCATCCTTGGTTAACGCGCTCAAAAATTTATATTTTAGTGTGTTTTCTCATAATGGGTTGTTAAAAAAAGGCTGCCTCCAAGACCTTCCTTGAAAGGATCAATCTCTTTGGAGCCTTTTCCTGAACAAATATCAAAGAGGTGTAACAAAATGAGGTAAAAAAAATGCATCTGAAGTGTTATCATGTGAAATGAACCAATTGGTCTCACAAAGAAAGTGGTAAACTAAAGAACTAAGAGACCCATGAAAAACATTCAAAAAACTCATAAAAATTATAGGGAATCAATCTATTTTGAAAATTTTGAATCAAAAAGTGTTTAAATTTGATTTTGTAACTCAAAGACTCTCAAAATAAGTAAAAACTAAAAAAGGACATTTATGGAGTCTTTTCTAGGGTTTTCTCTTAGTTCAGCCTAAAAAGAAATGGGTTGTATTAAAATCTAATGTCATTGTTTGAACAATGGGTATTCATTATTTGAATAATGACTTCATTTTTAAAACAATGAAGGATATTCATGATATTCATGATTCGAACAATGACTTCATTGTTTGAAAAATACCATCGTCATCTATATTAATGCTGATGTCATCATTGAAATGACAGTTGGACTCACTTGTGGCCGAATTTTAAAGTGCTTCGGACCAAATTCTGATTATTGGACTCACTTGTGGCTTAATCTCCCTTCAAAACTCATCGAAGTCATGGAGAAGAAACTATTGCTCCAGCTAAGCTCACTGCCGAAGAGTCTTGGAAGAAACTGAAAAAACAAGAGGTTATAAAGAAAAGAAAGCTCTGAGGCTACTTAAAGCTCTGGGTCACCCAACACGATGCTGACTTGAACCAAAGATGCTACAATTATGTGCTTTGAGAAATTGAAATGTTGAGGGTCGAAAAAGTTTAATTCGCTACTGAGAATACTTATCTTCTAGAGAAAATCAAGGAATTGGTTGAGTACGCCTTCGGACTTAACAAATTTTTGTAGGAGACCCATGAAGCCTTTTAGAACACCCGAAACATAGTCATCGTTCGTGATGCCAAACTGAAGGAATCACGCGGGCTTCGAGTCCCAGAAGCACGCATGGGAAGAATAAATGAATGACTGGTTCGGACAACTCAACTCTCTTAAAGCTAAACTTGAGAAAGTTGTCACCGAGCGAGAGCAATGTGAAAAGTTTGAAAAGCTCTTTCAGAAATGACAACTGAACTGAACTTTCTGAGCCTAGTGATAAGGAGAGGAGATCATTCCAGATGACGACATCTCTTCAGACGAGAGCATAAATTCTAAGGACAAGGATGTCGAAGCGTGTAGTCAACTTCAAGCTCGCACTTCAACTCAACCTCCACTCATCAGAAACGATCTTCCTTCTGCTGACAAGAGCCTTTTGGAAAAAAAAAACTTCTCTTGAGTTAATTCTATAGTTAGAATTTGAACTCAAGGTGGACCCGATAATTAGGGTCAACAATTTCCTATTAGAGCCTACGAAGTGGGGTGGAAATTTTGAAAATGGACCCGATAGTTTGGTTAGAAATTTCCTATTATAGCCTATGAAGTTGGGCGGAAATTTTAGAAATGGTGAATCAAGCCCGTGAAGTGGGTGACACATTCATCCAAGTTGTCAGTCCCAGTGTGGACTATTAGCTTTCTTAGTCGTCATTCCGAGCATGGACTATTAGCTATCTGAGTTGTCAGTCTAAGAGTGAACTATTAGTCGTCAAGCTAGGTGTGGATTATTAACCTTTAAAGTTGAGAGTAGCTCTATTATTGTAGAAGATTGATAGTTGTAGTTGTAGAACCTACATATCATGCAAAAATACAGGCGCAATACTAGCATATATGTATAATTATAATTGTTCATGCATAAATATGTGCATGTGAAATATAAAAAATATGATATGGGATGCACCTGCACAGATCTTTGTGAGACGATGACTAGTATGATCTGTGGAAGTGAACTCGGGTGATTAATTATACATGTATAGTTAGCCCTCACTTTCTAAATTGTGTGAAGGAAAGTAGATAACTTTAATGTTGAGGCGTTGACAGCTTTTGTGCCATCTAGACCGAGTCTAACTTGTAGTTTTATTCTAACATTTACTTTCATGTCAACTAGCTAAAACGTTACGCTCGCAATGACCAATATTATCTTCACGCTAGCCACGTTTTGTAGCAGTGCTCTTTTATTAGAGTGCATATACGTTGGCCTGGTTGAAGCGCTACGCAACAATAACCAGTTAGATTGCTTTCACGCTAGCTAGTTGAAGCTTTACGCGGCAATGCTTGATTAGATTTGGATGTATCTTCGTTGACATTTTATTTGGAGCTTCGCATGATTTTTAGTTGGCCTTGCATATAAATCTCATGCAAAAATACAAATACAATTATGCTATATATACATAAAAGATGTTATAGACGTTAGAATAAATTATAAAGCTATCATACCAATAATAGAAAGTGAAAGCAATGTGAAGTTTAAGCACGAAAGGTAGACTGCTTACCAATTACCTGGCTGATTCGTTGAGTTTATGATTGGTTCCAATTGTGCTTGCTGCTTATGTCGTGAAAGGACTATCATGAATCAAATCATGAATACATTTGAGAGATTATAGTTTTTCCAATTACGGGAGTCAGTGTTTCATTGGGATTCAACATTGAATTACTATCACCCTATAATTCTTTAAGTTTCTGATCTCAAGAACTGAGAAAGATTCGAACTTGGAAGTATAATCATGTATCAAATGTGAAATACCTCTTACCTGGCGCGCCAAACTGTGATTGCAATTTTCCGTGACCTCCTATTTCTTCTAAATCTTTTCTGAAAATGAATAAAAGTTACAGCACCATTGTGGTACCTGCCAAAAATACTCCGACGCTCAAGTCAGTTCAAAAGAAAAGAATGTATTTTGTAATTCAAAGAGTAATTCATGTGTATTTGTATGTGTTTTCTATGTGTTTAAGAATAATTTTAAGAGAAATTCATGTCCCTTTACCTTTCAGCTCTCACATTTTACTTATACCATTGGTGTCAACTCGTCTTTATGAACTTATAACTGTCCATTCAATGTTCTTGATGACAATTAATTCTCATGATTGCTTTAGAATTAATTGTGTTCGGAACAGTTATAATTGGCGTTTTACCTCATTTCAGCACTTGTTAGAACGCTTCAGAAGTGACGTTTGAACTTCCTAGATACATGTTCAAGATGCCTCAGATAGTTCCAAAGAAGACACATGTTCAAGATACCTCGACTAGTTCTGAAGAAAGTGTATGTTCAAGATACCTTGGATACCTTCTTCATCCCTTTATGGCTCAGACTTTCAGGCTCGTTAATCCACCTGGCACACTCAGAACTTTTAAGAATAACTACGAAAATCCGAAACCTTAATCATTCCCTTGAAAGGTTTAGTGTTTTCATTTTCTCAAAGGTTTTAATAACTGAGCGTACTATGAAAGACGCTTGAGACTCACCTTCTGAACACATCCGAAACTACCATTTAGATATAAAATAGTATTCACATTTAAGGTTTACATTCGAAAAACATCCAAGACTACATTTCAGATATAAAATAGTATCCATAACTGTGGTTGCCAAAATTTCTTGAGAAATAATATATTTAACAATTCAAGATTAAAGTGAATTAACATGTTAATTAAAGTCCATATGCGATAATAGGTTGAAGATCTGTGTAGGTAATATAGCACACTCATATATAAAGCCTCATGCACATATGGCATATGTACAATATATGTGCAGTTGATATAGAGATTGTGATAGCTGTGAATCTTGCGTACACATATATAAATATATAAATATATATATAGAGAAATTTTAAATAAAAATTGTAACTAATAATATGTTAGTAGTAATAAATCTAAAATTTTACCATAGATAATTTATTTTTAGTAATAATATTTTTAGATTTATCACTAAAAATATATTTTTAATAATAAATTTTATTTTATTAAAATAAAAATATTTTTATTATAGAAATATTCATATATATATATATATATATATATAATATTCCCTATTCGGATCAGTATGCAATTTAATTCCCATAGCTTCTAGAATGACTATGTAGTATCTATAGCAGCAAAATATATGTTCACTGACCTCCTACGTGGTGGATCTATAAAAGTTTCCAATCGGAGTAGGTACATATATATATATATTTTTTTTTTCTTTTTCTTTTTCGACAATTCAAATTGGCATGTACATATTCAGGGACATAAATTAATGAATCGATAGGCAATATCATCCTTTCACCCAAAAAAAAAAAAAAAAAAAAAAA
>QANX01006129.1:0-45663 GCA_003254975.1 Ochetophila trinervis
CGACGCTATTTTTGCGTCGCCTATTAGGATTTTTGGCGTAGTGATGGCTACAAATCTGACAAAAATGAACTCAAAAAAAGCTTCAAAAACTCCAAGTACTTAGCCTAGAGATCTTCAATATTTAAACATGTGACCCTTCGTTAGCTCAACACCAAATTTTATCATTCATAAAAAAAAAAAAACACCAAATTTTATCAATTACCATAAAAAAACAAAACAAAACAATTTTATCAGCCCGTTTAAAAGCTTGTGGCCCACCACGTTGATGATCGGAAGGGTGGAGAAAAAACCAACCTCTGTAAATATTTTTATTAAAATTTAAGTTATAAAAATAGTTGATGTAGAATTTAACATAACCAGATTATTTTTTTTCCAATTTAATGTTTTAATTTTTTTCTTTATTTCTGCCACTTAAAAATTGGTTCAGTTAAATGAAAATTATAAAAATTACTCTGTTTAAATTTTTTTCCGATTTATTAATCTTTCAATTTTTCTAATTTGTACAATCGAAAAATAATTTTTTTCCCATTTTAATATTTATTTTCCAATACAATGATTTTCCTATTTTTATTTAGTTATTTTGAAATTTTATACTAATTGTTTTTTACTAAAGGTAAAAACGGCCTATTTTTTTTTCTCTTCAGGTGGATAAAATAATAGAATTAAGTACAAGGACAGTGAGCCATTTGGTGTAGCAGCACAAGCAATTTCAATATAGGCTAGTGGGAGTCTAGGATCACATTAGGAAAACCTACCTAACAAATTATAACCTTTTGCTTACAAAAATCACCAAGTGGCGTAGTGACACTGCAATAGCTATAAGATCTCATTGGGTGTTGGACTGCTTTTTTTTGCTTGAATTTGAAGAGAATCCCCATGGTTTAGATTATTCTTAATCCCTTAATTATTAGTGGGATTGACATCTGTTAGTTTCTAGTTGTGTGTTAGTTGAAGATAGATACCAAACGCTCTTTTCACTTTAAAATTAATCTTAAAAATAATAATGAAAGGTAGGGTCTTGGAGAGTAAAATTTTGAATTTTATTGCTGTTTAAAAAGTCAAAAAGGTAGTAGAAAAAGGGGGAAAAGCTGTGCATATAGCTTGTGAGTATGTTTATTCTCCAAACTATTATTTCCCAAAAAAATAATTCTAAAAAAGTTGACATTTTCAACCTCAAATTGTGGATGAGTTTATTTCCAAGAAAACATAGGCTTAATAATTGAACCACCGAGATATAATAATTAAGTATAATATTGCTATTTATCGTGATTAATTATCACCGACGCAATAGATATGATAATTATTAATATTTTATTTTATTTTATACTGATACAAACAATTGGAAAATTTTATAAATCTATAATATTTATCAATTAAATTCTATTGACTCCATTAGTAACGAACACCATCAATAATACAAATACAATTTTCATAATTAAAGTACATATAAATATAATATTGAATAGCGAAAAGGAAAAACAATAATAAGATGCTCGGGAAAAAAAATATTTTCCAAGAATAGTTCAGTTGCAATATTGTCCATGGTGGTTCTTTTACATGTAAAATTTTAGATTCCAATAATCATTTTTATTTTGAAAAAAAAAAAAAAAGGCCATGTGTCTTCGCCATCGATCTCTACCTGTCTTATTCATCAATGCTTGAATAAAGTGAATCATTTTTTACTTCTTACACCACCTGGGGATGGATCAAATTGAATTATAAGAACCTAGCCGATATCTTTGATTTTCAAAGTCAATTAAGCAGCTTCTTGAGAATAATATATATATATATATATATATATTATTATTAAAATGTGGCCTAACAATTTAGACTCTACAAACTCGATTTTTTTCTAATTTTTATTTTATTTTGAATTTTAAGTATTTAAAACTATTAAATTTTAAAAAATAAATAAATTATAAAAAAATATGATAATCAGGTATTTTATAATGTTTTGATTATTTTTTTAATTTTATTTAAATTTATAACATTTAAGAATATATATTTGGTTAAAAAATAAAAATAAAAACTATTTATTGAACTTTATAAACTCTCTAACATGTGAATTTTATAGCATATATATACATGATAATGTTATTATCATGAAGTACTAATTAAATTTTCATTAGAATTATCGCTAACAATTTATTTTAGTGATAAATTTAAAATTATCATTACTAAAAAAAATTATTTTTAATGATATAATTTTTAATTTTGTCACTGAAAATATATTTTAATAAAAATTTCATACATACATACTCATATGAGCGACATCGCTCAATGAACAAAAAATCATATACAACAAGCCTTGGATTCTCCATTTCATAAAGTGTCAACTTTATACAATGAGCCATCCAAGGCCGATCGTATTAATCTGTTTTTGCAGACTGAATAATGGGATAATTATATTCATATTAGCAATTCTATATAAATATAGAAAGAGAAATGTTATTATCAAAACGCTTTGATATAATTTTTATCATGCTAGTACTAAAAATATGTTTTTAACGACAAAAATTTATTATTATGAGTCTATATATATTTTTTATATTGAATATTAATTTCATATTAAAAAAAAATGAACAGAAAAATTAAGCAAAATTTTAAAAAAATACAAAAGAAACTAAAAATAAAAAATAATATATTTTAGACTAATTGACAAATAAAGCTTTTCAATATAAAACTTTCTATACCAAAATTTTCTCCATATATAAGTTTGAATTTATATATCTTACGTGACGTGTCCTACTGGTTGATAACCCATTGATATCCAACTTATATGGCATTGGGTCAAATTAAGAAGATCTATCACTTAAAAGAAAAGAAAATGATAAAGTTGAACTACCATTCCCTTAATTCTTCTCTATTTTAAAATTTAATACAAGTAGTAGTTAATTTTGATACCAGCATAAATTTTTTAAGGCAATCCTAGAGAACAATAGAATGAAGTGATGCCAAAACAATAATATATTAAAAAAGTAGTAGTTTTTTTTAGGGTTAATTACAAAGTTGACCCATGGATTATTTCGCATCTTACAATATGATATTTAATTATATTATTTTAGCATTTTAATATTTAAATTGGTCAAAATGCAACTTTGTTAGTATATACTTTCGTTTCTGCTGTTATATTCACATGAGGTGCACGTGGTGAACAATATTACAAGTAAACTCGGTCTTTTCACTCTCATCTAGGTTTAGCATTTGATTTTGTGGGTCCTAGATTTAGTTGGTACTGTTGAAAATACTTTAATAAATTTATATAAAATTATATTTTAAATTAAATTTATATTATTGTATGTTTTATCGTGTGATTGAAAAAGAAAAAAAATTGCATTGATAAAGTATTTAAAATTATATATGAAAAGGGTTAAAAACTTATTCATCAAAAAATGAAATTTTAGTAGATATTATTGACTCTTAAATTTTGTTGGAAACGAAAAAACAAGATCAACATGATTAAAATCATTGAAAATAGTGCCAAACAACGCCCCTCAGTTCAGCAATTAGCTTTGAAGTTGAAGACAATCCAAAAGTTTTTTTTTTTTTTTGCGTCGATCAAAGTAGTTTGGATTTTGGAAACCAAAACGATATTATTTTGCATTTGACTCGTTTGGGTCTCTACCAAACCAACAACATTTAACACAAAAAATCAAAACGGTGTCATTTGAAAGAGACTCAAAATGCTCCAAAAGTAAAATGACAGAAAAATAACATCAAAATTTTTATTATGTATCATAACGAAAAGATTAACCACAAAGAGAAGGTGATAAAATGACATCTTTATCAGTAAACCATAATTAATTATTAATGGTTCAAACTCTATTTTCATATTTTTCTTCCATCCTCTGTCTCTTAATTATTAAAGATGTACTGTTGCATAGGTAATGAACAAAATTAACCAATTTTATAAAAAGATTTTTAACTTTTGACACTGGACATTATGATAACTATTATCATTTATCATCATCTGAACTGTCTTATTTAAGTTTCTGGGCTTCCTTCATATCAGAAAATTCTTTATACTAAACATTTAGAGGCGACTATAAGAAGTTCAGAAAATCAATAGTATATATAAATTGTTCATTCCTGAACTCGCATATGGAAAATGAAAAATTAAATGAAGAAAAGAAAAAGGAGAAAGATGAAGCGGATGATGATGATGTGGAATTAGGAAGTGTCAGAGAAGGCAATGTAAGCAGTAGGGATGTGTCAAACTCAAAAGAAAGAAAATACGTGTCTACTTAATTTATCCATATTTTATTTTATCTGCAAGTCAATGCAATTTCTGATGCACGAACCACGCCGATACGCATTTACAGAATGCTACATGTCACTCCGCCAAATGTTATGCAGACTCCGCTCTACGCCCAGGCCACATCATACCATATGTAATCTACATATTATACATTTATTTAAATTAACTGCCACTATTTTATAAATAAAATATATTTACCAAAAATATATATATAAATATAATATTAAAAACCACCAGGATTCCTCTCTCCCTCGATATTTTCTCCATAATCTGGGCTCGATTTGAGTCGGGTAGGGTTTCCTTCAACACGACGAAGTTGACCTGACCATTGCTGGTTACTACTTAACCGGGGTTTACTCTTCGGATTGGTATCTGAAATGCTGGCCTCGCTCGTCACGTGGCACTAACTCTGTCTCCTGTCAATTTCGCGCTCCAGTTATTAATACAATTGATAGCCAGCTACATTTTCCACGTGGATGCCTATCTACGGGTTCTGTTCTATTCATTTGTGGATCCCACTCCCGCACCGTACTGTCCTATCTGTTACTCTCCACGTCGCCCAGTGCTTCTCCAACACGTGTAAAAAGAATCCTTCCCTTCGAGTGAATTATGTTTGATGTCCGTCCTTCCCCTCTCCTGCCTAACTGAGAAGTATTAACCACCATTATATTTCAATCCGCGGTTAGGGGTAAATCTGACATTGGAAATTTGAAACGCGCTGGAGGACTTGTGCTCGAAACGCGTTACGGGTCGGGTCGATGGTTCTGAGCCTAGATTTCGACACGTGTCTATGGAGAGAGAAGAAGAAGACCACTCTTCCGGCGTAGATATTCTGTAGTCGTCAACGACATAGACACCTGGGCCCATATGTCAAAATCATTGAACTGATACGTAGGAGAATTTGATTGGACCACAGGCCCAAAGGGAATAAAGTTCGAATTTTTTTTAAAATCGTGGCTCGATCTCGAATTTCGACGTGGGACACGTGGCATCGACTTCGAAATCAATCAAAATTTAAAACAAGAAAAGAAATTTCCTATTTTCTAAAAGAACCAAAAATTATTTTAAAAAACTCAAAGCGAGACGAGACGACGCCTACAGGAGGACCACATGCGTGTCAGAAAAGGAAGTTCCCCATTCTCGTGCTGTTCGATTTCGATTGGGCCACGTACCACCGTACTGGAAAACGGAAGGTACACGTGTTTGATCATGATGCAGAAAAATGAGAGCAAAGGAAGGAAATCAACGGCACAGATGCAGTAATTTTGGAAGAAGAGCACTGCGTCACGCACTACAGTACCTGTCTGGTCTGCCCGTAGTGGAAACGGGTAGCTGACCGTGGCGACCCGGCCAAAAAGAGAGAGAAGAGGGGGAAGGAGGGTCCATGGAAGTCCTTTTAAAGATTCGCTCATGGACGCGCGAGCTTTCTCTTTTATCTTTTGGTTCCGTAATATTCTTTTTTCCCCTCAGCGCAAACGCAGAATCGTCTTCGTCATTGAGCTTTAATTACAACACTCTTCTTTGTTAAAAAGTTTCCTCTCTTACAGCTCCATCAGAGTTTCTGTAACATGAATTAGCTGAGGTTTTGATAGCTAAGATTTACTACTCTGGTAATTTCTAGCCCTCTTGTAGCTTGAAAAGGTTATCCAAAATGGCGGAGATTTGCTGTGGAGTTGTCAGCGAGAGCGAGACATCGCCGCCGTGCAAACCAAGTTCGCGAGCGGCCAGACGTCGGAGGATGGAGATTAGAAGGTTTAAGTTCGTCGCCGGTGTGTTGCCGCAGGATATGGTGGTGGAGAATGGGCCGAAGCGTCCGAAAGTAAAAGATTTTGTGGCGTCGCTTTCCCGGGACTACGTGAACGCCATGGAGAATTGCAGTCCGGAGGAAGACAAGCACTTGCTGAAAGTTAAGAGTGGAAGGTCAATGACCAAGCAGATACCGTTTTCGGGGCTTTCAATTTCGGTTCCGAGTCCGACGCCGTCAATAACGCCGGAACCAGAACTTCTCTGCGAGTATCCGAAATTCGGAGTCGCGTCCGTTTGTGGAAGGCGAAGAGACATGGAAGATGCAGTGGCAATTTGCCCTTTGTTTTGCCGCCGTTACCAGGAAACGACCGCCGGATTGCATTATTACGGGGTTTACGACGGCCACGGTTGCTCTCATGTGCGTGTCGTCGTTTTCTGTTTCGAAATCGTAGAGATTTTTTTGCTTTCTTGGGCTTTGGCAATAACTGGTTTTTAATTTATTGAATTATTTTATAGGTGGCGACGAGATGCCGAGAAAGGTTGCATGAGCTGGTGAAGGAAGAGCTGGAGAGTAAAGACGAGGCCCCGTCGATGGAGTGGAAAAGCTTGATGGAGCGAAGCTTCTCGCGCATGGACAAAGAGATAATCGCTTGGAACGAAAGCGTCGTCGGAGCGAATTGCAGGTGCGAGCTCCAAACGCCGGAGTGCGATGCGGTAGGATCGACGGCGGTTGTTACAATCGTCACGCCGGAGAAGATTATCGTGGCCAACTGCGGTGATTCCAGAGCCGTGCTTTGCCGGAACGGCAAGCCCATTCCGCTTTCGTCCGATCACAAGGTTAGCTGCTGCCTCTCCTTCTTCTTCTTCTTCTCTCTCAACCAGTGTCCGTTGAATTTTGCATGTGTTAAGAGGAGAATAAAAACAAAAGCAAAAATTTAAAATTCCTGGAAACTTCCTAAAACAAATGGAATTGAAATAAAAGAAGAATAGGATCCGGATTTCTGATATGTTTGCATATATTTTTTATACTTTACACAATAAAATATAATATTTTCGATCTCCGATTTCTCGGTAATCAACCAAACGGAGCAAAATCCAGATAAACATGGACAATGCAAATAACCTGCTCGTCCAGCGTTACCATGCACATTAGGAAGAGTGACCGTTGGATTTACTGATTCTGAGTAGCTTATTATTGATAAAAGGAGTGGGGCATTATGCTGATGAGATTGTTTCTTTTTGGTGCATGACACAGCCGGATCGTCCAGATGAACTGAATCGGATCCAGGCCGCCGGTGGTCGGGTCATCTACTGGGACGGCCCACGGGTTCTCGGAGTTCTCGCCATGTCTAGAGCCATAGGTAGAAATAAATAAATTATCAAGAGTTTCAAAACCATGAATGTAAATTGTTTTTTAAACGCCATTACACTGGCGGCGCACTGTAGCACCAGCTTGATAATCTTCGCCTCTCGCAGGTGATAACTATTTGAAACCGTACGTGAGCTGCGAACCGGAGGTGACGATCACGGATCGAACAGCAGAGGACGACTGTCTTATTCTGGCCAGCGACGGCCTCTGGGACGTGGTGTCAAACGACACCGCGTGTGGGGTGGCGCGTATGTGCCTGCGTGGGAAAGCGCACGCGCCTCCACTTTCTTCTCCGCTGGAGGACGAATTCGCCGGTGTGATTTCCAACAAAGCATGCTCGGACGCGTCGATGTTGCTCACCAAACTGGCTTTGGCCAGACACAGCACCGACAACGTGAGTGTGGTCGTGGTGGATCTGAGAAGAGACACGTAGCATTTTGTGAAATTTTCTTTATTTTTCTATTTTCTTTTTCAGTTTCTCGGTATTGGACATTTGGACCAGTTTTTATTAACTGGGTGTTTCGGGCTTTCAATGGGAGGGTTTATCCTTCGGGGTTTTGAAGAAAAAGAAAAAAAAAAAAAAAAGGGGGGGATTGGAAAATGGGTATATAAATAGATTCGGAATCTGAGACCAGCTTGGGTTCTCGCTGGGTTTTAGTTTCATATGAGAATGTTTGGTATTCAAATGCTTGGCTCTGTAAAAATTCCGATAATACACTTCCAGATTTTAGATACGATAAGCCGATAAAATAATCCATTCATTTTTTTTATTTACTTTTTATATGAGATTACCTCATGAAGAAAATAATTTTTATTTTTATTTTTTTTCCGTTTTACTCAAAACGAAATGGATATGAAATATATGTAGCTAATAATTATGTAGTCTGTATACCAATTACCCTATAGTAGACAATTATCATTCACTTTGGTTTATTATTCTTAGGTTTCTATTCAATGAAAGATTTTTCTTATTTCTGGATGAAATGGAGGGCTGAAACAGAGAACCTGAATTAAGACTGATTTTTTTTTTTTTATATATATTTTATATTTTCGCAATGGACTGTTAGATTATTTGATTTTATTGTATATGACTTTCTATGAAATAGAACATTAAATTCTTTATAATAATATAAACCAAAATCTTCTGAAGATTATTATTATTTTTTATTTATTTTTGTCTTCAGTTGAGGGTAGACGCTTTATAATCCATTTTTTTATAAATAATATTATTTTGTGATATATTAGGACATCTAGGCATTTTTTAAAATAAATTTGGACAAATTAGCTA
The DNA here is from genome assembly GCA_003254975.1 of Ochetophila trinervis. Taxonomy (NCBI): domain Eukaryota; kingdom Viridiplantae; phylum Streptophyta; class Magnoliopsida; order Rosales; family Rhamnaceae; genus Ochetophila; species Ochetophila trinervis. The sequence continues at coordinate 8,662 of QANX01006129.1, forward strand.
TATATGTTATAAAATAAAAAATAATATCATAAAATTGTTTTTAACAAAATTACATGGGCTTTATATAGTTAATTTCATCGAATTTTTTCAGTGAAAATGAATTTTTTTTTTCGGTGTAACTTTTGTTGAAAATGCTAAAGTAATACAAAAAACAATTACTTGAATGGCAATGTTATAAACTTTAAAGTTTTGAGAGAGCAAAACTAGGGAGTGTCAAAGTTTGGGGTAAAAGGATATAATCCAAAAGAAGAAAAAGAAACGTTTTTAATATATTGATTCCGAAATGGAAATAAGTGCGAATTTCAAAATTATTCAAATTAAATTTTCTGTATTATCAAACAAACATATAATGATATGATTCTTGCATGTCAGTGATGTATAATACTATTAAATTAATTTTGATTTATAAATCGAGTTACAATTTCCCTAAAAGGTTTTGTCATGGTTCGTTTGGATTCCATATTCTAATTCACAAGTTGAAGTAAGCTGATCAATTCTTTTACAACATTTGTAGAATATCTCATTGAAGCAAATACTTTATAGCTTGATCAATAATATTTGTTAACTTCTTACGTCTTTCACTTCATTAAATGATATACAAAAAATAAATTAGGACGGTTATATTTAAACTCAAATAACAATTATCAATACTTATTTCTAGAGACAATCCAATTGCAAATGTCATCGAATCCTTTTGTTTCAATATAAACAAAAAAATTATTATCAATACACCAAAGGAAACAACACTTAGTATTTATTTAATTAAATACGAGATCATGGTAAAAGAATTATCATATGAAAATAAATAAAACATGTAGTATAACACCAAAGAAAAGCATATAATTGTTGACTCAAATTTGAATGGACATGTGGAGCCCACATCATATGAAATCGACACGTTTGTTTCCAAAGAATATCAGTACTCCGAAAATAGTCTTCTTCTTTTTCCATAATTGGGGATTAAGAAAAAAGGAAAAAAATAAAAAGAGAGAAAGTGAAGATAGTGATAATCAGGAAATCTGGTGATGGAGCCAACAGGAATTTGGGCAAAAAGCAAAGCAGTGGGGGACACAGGCAGAGTGTAATTTTTTTTTATTTTTTTTTATTTTTTTTTTCAGGGTTGAAAAAGACATGGTTCTCATCAATCATTCAATCTCATGGGTTACAGCCTCTCTCCAGAAAAAAAAGAGGGTTGGATTTTTTTGGTGGAAGATAGAGACAGACTGACAACCATATATTAGTCCTCAATCTGCTACATCACCCTCTGCTTTTCTATCCATGGTCCCTTCCCATAATTCTACTCCAATATCAATTTAATTCAAGGTTTATTAGGTGGATATGAAGGACTTATTATTATCTTATTATTTATGTCATAAAATTAAAAAATTCTTATAAATTTATAAAGAAAGTCCAAAATAAGAACCTTTGAACCCATTTGCAAGTTTTTGAGCTTTTAATAAACAATTTAATATTTATATTGTCTAAAGAATGTTGATAGTATTTTAGAGTGGGAGATTTTGTAAGGTGAAAATACATTCAATTCTTTAAATCATGTTTTTCTTCCAAAACAATGTCACATATCTAATAATATTCTGATGCATAAAGAAAGCATTTTTCCTGAGAATATTGAGTGAACAAAGAGTGGGGGATCCATGTCCATCAGCATAATGGGTGGGGCAAAAGAGAAATAAGCATGAAAAAAAGAGAAAAAAGGGGAAAAGGAATTAAAGTGTACAATTACTTCATTCATTCTAAAGGAATAGGAGGGCCATAAAGTTTTCGACTGAAGGCTTTCCACTGATTCAACATTACCACAAAAGCTCTGAAGCTAACATTAACATATCAATTAAACACAAAAAAAGCTGGTCGCGCACCAATATGAGATCTCTTCCAAAATCAAGGAACTCATTTTTATCATGTCCGCCTAGTTTCTCAAAAGAAACTGTGCTTCACTTATTACATTTATTTGATACCATCTTTTTCGATCCCTGGCGTCTTCAACGCTTTCAACTTTCTATAACCCTTGTCAGTCCCGAAAATCCTGTTCACTCAGAAATAACATATATGACAGCATCAGGACATGTTTAATTACATCTACACTACCTTGCAGCCATTATTTAGGCACACATATACAGCATTCTCAGTAGCAAAAACATGATCAAGTAACCGATTTTTACCCTTTTTGTTAAATAAACAGCCGTCCTTTGATTCTTATACCAAAATAGTTCTTCTAATGCTAAAAGAAAAGGCACAGAGCAAGAATATTTAACAGGTGAAAACATCTAAAGTAACAAAGTATAGAAGTTCGAAATTCCTGCAATGTAACATTCTTTCCGGAGAAGCCTTTGGACACTCAAAGAGTCAAGCACAACAACCATATATAACATTCCTCATTCAGAATTCCTAGAGCATTTTCTAAGGTAACATCTCTCAAGAGTGTATTACCTATGATTTCCAATCGAACTGCATGAAATAGCCATAACAATGCCTCCAATAATAACAAGAATTCGGGCTGTGCTAATCTCAAAGCTACGACTTGTAAGAAACCAGGAAGGTAATTTCAGCAAGGCTCTTATAGGGACGATAGATTTGCATACTCATCCAAGAAAGGAAGAGTAGATATTACCATCCACATTAAACGAGCCATATACCATCCAGTACAAAGTACAAAAATAAGAAAAGGACAGGGAATTTCAGACAAGCATGCACAAAGTGAGTATTCAAATATAAAAGGAAGCCAACTTATTGAACAACTGGCATTTTGTCCATAATTCATTTAGCAAGAAGACTAATCTAAATGCCACTTCATCAACTTATTGAAAACTATTAGGTATCCACTATGCTATTTCCACCCTGCCCTCAGTGATTACTTAAGAAATACAAACTGAACATTGAGCAGTTTACACTGGAACCATATAAGAGTTAAAATATGCAACTGATTTAAGCAGTAAATCCAAAACTTACCAGTCCATGTATGTAAAAGTAGATGAATAGTTGCCTGACTTGGTATAAAGCAAGCGGTGATGATAGTCATGGAAATCAGCGCTACAAAATATTGTATGCAGCATTTCAGCAGCAGGTAAACTATGAAAACAATATCACATGCACAGTGCAAAGTGCAAAGTGAACAACAAAAAACTTACCCGCCATACAAAGGTAAGAAGTTTGAGAGGCTCCATGGAAAATCGTAACCACAATGAGCCTCAACTGTCTCCAGCACTCTAAGAACCATCCATAACCAAAGGGTGATTAGATGGGGCCCGGTGATGGCAGGACCAACAATGGTTGCAAAGCCAAGGAACAATATCTCAGCAGGGTGAGCATATTCAGAAGTCAATCCAAAAGGTGTAGCATATCTGTACATGTTTATTACCCATGTAAGAACACCCAAGAAGTTCTACCTCACACATTAGATTATTAGAAGAACCAAAAAAAAAAAAGGAAGAAGAGAAGAAAAAAGGAACCCAACAAATGCCAGTATATTTTCCACTTACTCATGGTGGACACTGTGGACATGCTTGTACAACCATTTTGTATGCAGAATCCTATGTCCCCAATAGAATACAAAATCCTCAAGGATGAAGTAGAAAATTATCTGAATTGAGACTACTTTCCTGCACAACAATTCAGGTCTTTATGCTTCTCAAAAGATACACATTATACAAAATCAGAAGTTGGATGGAGCCATATATCTATTCCAATGATAGCATCTAACTTCATAATGTTTGGAAAAAAAGATGCTTTAGCATTAAAGAACCTGAAAATACCAGGACGGCAAAGGAAGACTACTCTGCATGCCCATGTATCTGAAGACAGGATATGAGAAAATCATAACTGGTAGATTGACACCAAAATGATACAGCAATAGGCGAGTTATACATCTCTCCTGAGCTCCAGGGCTGTTATTTTTTGTCTGTATCAAACTAGAAGAAAGTTAAGACACCATATTAAACAAATTTGGTGACATAAGAATGAATAAGAGTGCAGTGGACAAATGAGCTATATGCATATAGTAGGCTTTGGGTCTATGTTGCTCAGACTTGGGTGGTATTGGTGTTGAGTGTGAAACATGTCCAAGTGCCGGATCTGTCTATTTCTTAAAGTTTTTCCACATATTGGAGTATCCACCAGCCATACCCTTGTTAGTATCCATATATCCGACATGGGTAATGGTGGGATAGAGGGAAGAGTCTGAGTGCCATAGCTTTAGATAAAAGATTATACAAGTAGCTACAAAACAACAACAGATAACATGGATCTTTTTCTGCTATGAAGTCATGATTTATAGCTAACGCAATTCCATCAATTGTTTTAACTTAGCACATAGTAAAGAATGCTGCAACAAAAGGCATTTCCAGAGAACAAAAATCATTCACTAAACCTGTCATATAAACATTCGAATGAAATTTTTTAAGTGAGAATAGCACTAATGGTGCTTGAAAAGTTGAGCAAATAACAATTTGGCTTCTGAAAATAATGGGTAATTTTAAAGAGTTAAACCTGAATCTTATACTTGTTCAGCCATCCTGCTCTCTCAAGATATATAAAAGGAAGTCCTGATAAGAAGAAAACACTCTCATGGAGAAAGAAACTTCCTAGACATGCCAGTTGAAAGTCACTGAAATGTGTGATCAGATACTGCATCATAGAAGAAAAAATGAATAATTTCATAAAGTTGAATAATTAATGACTTGAAACTTCACTTAGAGCATGAATGATATAGAATTAATTATAAATTGCTTCAAATCATTCCCAATCATTTAAAGAATAACTTCAATGTTTCTGAAAGAAGAAATTCTGGGTAAAGTCATTTTGAAAGAAAAACAGCCGAAAAATATATTCCCTAATAATGAATGGGGGGCGATTAGGGCTTGGACATAAGGTTAAAAAAGAAAAGAAAAAAGAAGTCTTCCTTTAGCCCCCATCATAAGATGACAGTAAGATACAGGGTGCTTGTGCCTATGCCTCAGACCAAATTCATTGAAGCCTAATAAACTATACAAAGGCTATCTCCAACATAATTCATTCCATAAAATTTTTTTGCACATGTTTCATGTGATTCTAGCCTTTTTCTTTAAAATATAGATATTTACATATAATCTTCTGAATATGTTTTGATCTTTACACATGCTTCAGATGCTCATAATTTTATATTTTTTGCCATTATCTAATAGATTATAGCCATATATACTTATCAAATGAAGTCATATTGGGTGATGTACTAACTAACTAATTTATTTATATTTGACAAGAAACAACTAACAGTGGTTCAGTTCTCCACTAGAGTTTGAACTCCTTTTCACATTATTCCCTGTTAAAACAGTAGCCCCTGGCCCCCATCCAGCACAAAAAGAGAAAAACAAATGACATAAATCTTGATTCTGAACTCGTGCTTTCAAAGATCAGGAAAAGAGACTTCATAGCTAAATAAAGCTTCCTGTTCAACAAGCCGTATTCAATGTTGAACATCAGAATTACAAGCAATTTATACTTGGCATAAGGTAATTCAGAACCATGGTACTGCCAGAATCTACCCCTTAACACCCGAGCATCAATTTTCAATCTAAATACCTTTAGCTACTTTCCTTTTTTCCTTCTTTTGATCTACTTGCTTAAAATCTAAGAATTCTATTTGAAACTCATTATGTTGCTTCATATCTAAGTCTGTTATGGCCAAATAATAATTGACTTGACACTATTTGAACCCTGATTCTTTTAAAAGAATCACAATTAGAATATGAAAAGCACATCCAAAATTCAACCTTTATACCAAAATTGAACACGTTATACTGCGCCAGTGTCTCTATCGCTCACCCATGCATTTCAAACAATAAGAAAAATGAAAAATCCAATAAACCCATAAGATAGAAAGCGATAATCGTAATAACCAGAACCCACAAAGCACGTAAACAAATCCCATCCGATGGAAAAGCAGAAAACCCGGCATCTTATGCATGTAGGGATATCCACAAAACTACAATGGAGTTCAAAAACATGCAATGCTAAACAAACAGATCAAATCTAGGGCAACACAAGAAAACAAAAAATCAAAAAAAGCGGTGAAAAACTCTTAAGAAGTCAGCAGCAGAGCAAACAAAGTGTAGACCAACTTGTCAAAAATCCCAAAACAACAAACAAAAAAGGGTGAAGGAGAGGGCATACCAGCCACCAAGACTCGATGATCGAACCCATGAGAGGTGAGGGAAAGAATCTTCAAAGTTTAGGAGCAGAAAGCAATGTGGGTTAGAGAGTTTCGGAAAGAGAGAGGGAATGAAGAAGAGGCATATGAAGCAGAAGGGCCACCACAGCACAGCACGAGATATGAGACAGACTGTCGAAGGGAATCTGGGCTTATTTGGGCCTTATATATATATTTATATTTATATAAAGAATGAATGAGTAGTACAATGTGAATGGCGACGAAGAGAGATTGATTTGATTTGAGATAATTGTGCAGTCCAGGAGGCAGTGGGGATTTTGTTTGCTTTCTTTGCTGGTTCCTTAATGGAGTCTTGTGCATTTGAACTTGTATGCTCCCTAATTTAAAAAGGTCCAATAAGTAGTATATGTGGAAGCTAACCAGACCACAGGTTTGAATGTTTTATGCCATGCCATGTATTATTTTCCTTCATTATAAAATACCATGTGCAACACTGAATTTAAATTGCTATGTATCTGGTATACTAATTATTATTTTTTATTATTTTTAAAAATTATAATTATAATTATTTTTTTATTAAATTATCGTGTTAGCAGTCATATACTAATGAAAAACAATATTTTTCTCTCAGCTGTATTATTATTTTTTTTTGGTTACTTGCCTAACTAGAGTCTAGATCACGTAATTGACTTATTTATTTATTTTTATAAATATAGTATAAGGGATGCTCATTTTTTCACCAATCAATTACAAGGAAAATGTTATTACCCAAAAAAAGAAAAAGAAAAAAAAGAAGACAAAATAGAAGGAAAATGTCCATTTATTAGTTATGGTATGGACAAAAGCCACGTCTATATATTATGGGCATTTAATGCTTATATCTATAACTGGAACAGCGTATATGGACTTTCCTCCTTGTGTCCCATTTTTATTAGGAATGGGTAAAAAGTTGACAATGTAACAAGTAAACTATGCTCTATCTCTCAATCTCACATGTAGATATTATACATGTATGGTGGATAGTATCTAGATCTTCAATCCTTTTTTCACGTTTCCAATTTTTGTAAACCATTTTTTTAAAAAATATCAAAAACATAAAATAATGTTTTTGAAAATGAAGTAAAATTTTACTACTGGTCAAATATTAATGAATGATGGAAGATCTTCATTCCAATGGACAGTTAAATAGTAAAACTACTAATTTTCTAGGCAAAAATTTAGTGGGAACTTATTATACTTTTTTTTAATCAAACTTATTATAATTATATATAATATATATTATCAGATATTGCCAAAGAGGAATCAACTAATGAAATGACAAAAATAATTGGAAATTGGAGAAATTTTCAAATCGTAAACTTCAAAGCTAAAATTTTATATAAAGGTTGGATTACGATACCAAGATCACCAAACCCCATTATAGCATATATCGTACCAAGAAAAAGAAAAACCAAATTAATAAAAATATGATGTGCCAAGTACGGACGGCCACGGCTCTTTTATATCCCGTTTTACAGGAGTTTTTTCAAGTAAAATTCAACAGGGGAGTCTAATATGAATTTTCTGTTGAGAGCAACTGGCAATGAAATTGTCCGGTTAAAAATTTTAAAAAATAAAAAATAAAAAATAATTGTGCACTTACGAATTTGGCCCCCATTTTTATGTTTTTTCAATTCCTCACAATATTTTGTTTTAAAATCAAAAATCAAAAATTCATCAATGCCATTTCACAACTGGAGCTCTCTCCCCTGACTTCTCCCCCGATGCGCCATCCCTCCCTCGCCCCCATTCTTCTACACCGACCACGACAGCTTCCTCCCTCTGCCCTATTTTCTTCCTCATGCCGGCTTTTTTGTAAATCCGTGGGCTATTGTCCGGCGCTGTTGTTCTCCCCCGACCACGACCAATTTGTTTTTTCGTTGGCCCTCTTCAACTGCTTTTGAAACAGTAAGCAATATTTTCCAGCCATTTTTCAAACCGATTCCACAAAAATAACCCAATCAATTCTCTAAGGGAGTTTTTCTTCACTTTTAATTCTATTTCGCCTTGTGTAATATTTATTAATTCTTTTTTCTTAGTTTTTAAGCAAGTATTAGTAAAAAAAAAAAACTATATATATGCATATATATTAATATTGGAATAGAAAAATCCAGAATCGAAATTATTTTTGAAGAAGAATTGGTGGCTTTGTTTTGGGTTGTCCAACCACGGGGACGTTCCAATATGATAATGTCGTTTTAGGCTATAGTAAAGCCATGGCTTATAAAAAAGAATTTTAATTAATATTAATCTACTAGTATTTAAGATTATCCTATTATTTGTTTAATATTATTTGTTTAATTGTTGTGGTATTTAAGTATTTGGAATGCAGTTATTGGATCAAAATTTATGCAATTCATCATATATATATATATATATATGTTAGCCTGAAACATCCATTTGTAAAAATCTAAATGCATGAGGCCTATAGATGAAGAATTTTAAATTTCATATGTGAAAGCCTAAAAATTAGGCTGAAATAGCCCATCATTGCATGAACCACATTTTTGTAATAGAAATATTTTGTCAGACTCTCTCTATTGCATTTACTTACAACATTGAGTTTTTTGCTTTTTTCTCTCTTGCTTTGAGAATATTGATTGAATTAATTGTTTCCATGGTGATTGTGATATGATGATGATGAAGACGATGACTTTGTTCAAAGGGGTTTCACAAAAATTACAAGTATTTACATTTTTTCTTGCATCAAAATTTATGCAGTTCTTGCATCAACGTATTTGGCAAAAATGAGGGAGTTAACATTTTTATTTATTCTACAGTGATTAGATGCTAAATATTATGTTTAGAAACTTATATTATGTATAGAAATTTTCCAACTCACAAATTTGGTCTAAAAATGTTAATTTTGATTTATCATTAAACAAAGTAGAGAAAAACAGGTTTGGGAAGGATAATATAATTGTATATTCATTTATAAGCTAGGGGAATAACTTAATTGTTATGTTTGTATTTTACTGAAAGATGATATTATTACAATTGCATTGTCATTATTATCTGAAATTTTTACATAGTTTATGCAAATCCTGCTGTTTTATTAAGTATGTGCACTGATTTTATATATATTTTGTTTATGTCGTGATCTGTTTGTACACTGGATCTGCCAAGCATAAGTAAATATTGAACTTTTACTATTGATATTTTGTCTACTTTTTGAAGGTTTCATTTTCAAGGTTATTAGAGTTTTGTTGTTAGGGTTTCTTTAAACAACAATGTATGGAATATTGTTAGGCTCAAAGTTAATTTGTAGTAGAATATGGTTAAAAAGAATCATATTCTACAAAATTCGAAAACACCCTTTCAATATATTAGTAGGGTTTAGTGATGTATTAATTTAGCTCATTATTTTGTTTATTGGTATACGAGTGTATTTGCTTTAGGCATCTAGCGAGATTTTGCATTAGATTTTAAGATCAAAAAGGCCTACACGAAACTGTATTCTATTCGCTAAGCATCATGGTATGTTTTCCCTGGCTATCTCTGTTAATAAATATACTTTGTATTTATGATATTTACTTACGTGAATAATTGGCTACGTGTAAATTTAGTAAAATTGTATCTTGTTGCACAATACAGTCTTCAAAAAACAAACACGTATTGGGAGGCCCGTCCGAGGCAGGGCCATCCGAGTCAGGACCGTCCGAGCCATGCCCTTCTAAGACACGCCCATCCAATAGTAAAGGGAATCGAAAACGAAAAATGAACGGCTGGTTTAATTATCTATAAGTATAATGGCTTTGATGTAAAAGTACAGTGAAATTACTAATGCATTCCTTAAAATGGCAAAGCAAAGCTCTTTATCCTCGTTTTTTGCAGAACGAGCGAACGCGAAAAGATGAAACACAATGGACAGCGGCCAACCAAACATGTTAGTCTGATTTTCACTTTCGTATTTGTATTACTTTTATTAAAAAAATGCATATTGCACGCTGATTTTGAAAAATATTTGCAGGCTATTAAGGAGTTGGGTAGAAGATGGAAATACCTCGACAGTAAGGAGAAGAAGCATTATTGCGGTGAAATTGAGGACATCCTGACGTTTTACACGCGATGCATCCCTGAACACGTGTGGTATGTGGCTCATGGTTTCACAGAGGATGAGAAGAATGCTATTGAAGACTTAGGGTTCAGATGCCTAATTAGGCGTAGATTAGCCCCGGTGGATAGATCCTTGGTGCTGTGGTTGGTGGACCATTTCAATCCTTTCAGCCACACCTTAGACGTACATGGGATGGTCTACAATGTCAGACCAGCAGATGTTGAGAGGCTGATGGGGCTGCCGGACGATGGAAGCGCGATCAACGCTTCCCATGACACGGCTGCGTTGGACAAGCTGAGGGCCAAATACACTTTGGGCAAATGACCTATCCCCATCGCCGCACTGCACCAGATATTGGCCAAGAAAGAGACGAATGGGGATGACTTCATAGTTATCTTCACTATGTTCTTGATGGGGACGATATTGAGTCCCACGTCTTCCGTGTACATACCCAGCAAAGACCTCAGCTGAGTCCAGAGTGCGAATTTGATAAGAGGGAAAAAATGGGCAACATGGACTTTAAATCGTCTATGCGAGGGCATCCAGAAGTACAGGAATTCCAAGTCACAGTACATATGTGGATGTTTGCTGGTGCTTCAGGTAAATCTGAAAACATCAATTTTTATTGTTTTTAAGTCCTTTAACTTGTAATAATCTTAATTACTCTGTGTCGATATTTTTTCTTATTTTGGTAGCTGTTTTATATGGACATTGCATGGGTGGGAAAACATATAGTTTCCTGAAACATACTAGCATTTTATGCTTGGGGCGATAAGGAGACGAAGAAATTCAAGAAGTTGTTTAATACTTTGCGATCTCAATCTGCAAATCCGGTCAGCTCCTTACCAATTCATATTTAGTGTACGTAAAGTTACTTCTAAATGCCATGTCCATGTTATTGTACTATAATCGTAATTATTGATTTTGTTGACAGGCTGACGAGGTAGAATAGACTGGAGACAAGTCCTCCTAGGTCCCAACTAATGACGTAACCGTTAAGATTCCTGTCGATAGTCAATCTACGTTTGATGCTTCTCATAAACTCAGTATTCTCACCAAGAATGTGGAAATATTGACGAATGAGCTGTCTAGTTTCAAAAAGTAGGTCAAGGATGAGCTCGCAACTCTTAAAGCGGGGGTGACGTCAGACATAGCAGATTTAATGAAGTCTATTGGTTTGCTCAAGAAACCATTACGCTGAGACCCCCATGTTGGAGAAGCTAGTGGCATAGTCCGTGCATCGCTGGCCCATGCTTCCCCTTCCCCGGTGAAAGTCACTCTTTCACAATACCAATATGAAACTCAAGCAATCCAAGATATATCCACCGATAATGAGGAGCTGAAGAATGCCAAGGCGACTGCAACTGTGCAAAACGATTCTTGGTCTAATTTTGGAGAACAGTTTGGCTGCCAATTGAGTAGTATCGTCACTCGCCTTGCACACATTGAGGTCCGAAAAGGATACTTCCTTAAACATAATCGTAAAGTAATGATAAAATTGATTTCCACTTTTGATTTACTGTTTTTGTACGTAGGGTGGCATTGGGGAGGGTCATATCATCAACACTGGTTTGTTTCGCATGCATAGCTCACTTCCAAAATCAAGCGTGAAGCTATTGCAGTACGCATTTGATAAAAATCTCGATGACATGTATGTTTTCATTTGTTACGATGCATCGAGTAATGCTGTTTTTAAACTTACTGTTCGTATTGTTTGTATATCATCGGTTTTCCACTTTTCTTTACTGACTTAATATTCGCATTGCATTTGTGTTGCAGCGAGATAATTGTTCAGATGTATCATCTTTATTTTACCTGATCCGATATCCTATGTCTAGGGCCTGGTGAATGTTTTAAAACCACCGTAAGCTACCATATTTACATGCGTAGTAAATATGATTCTTTCATAAACGCGGTACGTTTGCCATAATTACTATCTTTTTTTTATTGTTGTATTTAAACGCGGTTGTTTAGGTAATTGACTTAGCCGTGGAAGCATTCACATATCGTGAAAGGTTGAAATACCCTCCACAAGAGTCGAAGCAGTGGTTTCCGACGCCGGCTTTTCAAGTAAGGAACTGTATTTTAGTCTGAAATGTTGGTGTACGTGAAACTTTCAACATGTTCCATGTCACTCTCCCTTTGTCATATTTGTTGCCTCGCATTAAATGTAATGTTCTAGTGCTACTTCTACTCGTGCAGCAAAAGGTAATTGATCGTGCAAACACTACCGATGACATTATAGTGTTCGCAAACACATGGAAATTCATCGCCAAATTCTATGGGAAGCTTGACTACTGTGAAAATGTTAGATGCAATTGATGAATTTAATAACGTGTTCCATTGCTGACAAAAGTTGAAACAAAATTTTCCTTTGAGATTCTATCCATCCATAAGTATACGAACCCCACACTCATATTTATACATTTGATTTGTAATATGTTACAAACTAACAATTTTTTCCAAAATATTTTTATTGTGCAGATTTACATTCTCATGAACGACAACAATGGGCACTGGTATCTTATAGTTGTGTACGTCAGAGATATGGTCTGTGAGATTTGGGATTCTTTACTAAATCCAAGGGAAAGACGCAAGCGAGATAGTGCAGCTTATTCGATTGTAAGTTCGCATTTGTTTTTGGAACTTGTCTTCGGCACCATCAAAATATAGCTAATTCATTTTAGTTTAAAAGATTGGTGCATATGTTGATTTTAGTACCATGGTTTTATGATATAATAGGAGCATCCTTTTGCATGCGACGATATAACTGCTAACATTTTTCTTATTTAGTTTATTCGTGTTCAACGAAATTTTTTTGTATGGTCTGCGTGGAACTGTGTTGATATTGCTCTGTATGGGTCTGTGATTTAAACATTTTGAACTATATTATGTTTCTATCGTTTACGAAACTTAAATCTTGGTGTAACGTAGTTAAAGGCATTATATCTCGTATTGGCCAAAGAGATAGCAAGAGTGTACAAAAAACAGTATTCGTTTGAGTCATTCTCCCTCTGTAAACCCATAAAATGCACCACTTAAGATAATGGGTTTGATTGTGGGCTATTCGTCATCAAGTTTATGGAGTCATTCGATTTTTCCTTATCAAGGGTACTTTTTTCTGCCACTTTAGTTTAAATTGTTTCCATGTGTATTATATATATATTTTTCCTATTCTACTGTCTCAATATGAGGGACCCGATTATAGTTTCATTTATCTGATTTCTTGTCTTTCCCATAGTTTGACTCACAGCTCGAGCGGTGTTTCACGGCTATGGATCTCATGTTCGAACCCCACAATCTGTGGTTTGGTCAATTGATGCAAACCGTCAATGCTCATTACAGAGGGGTAGGGAACCTTATTGATTCACCCCATACTACCAAAATCAAGTTGCCATCAGTGAGAGGGAGAAATATATGTAGAAGGAAACATGTATGAATCCATAATTTCCGTTAGGGTTCTTAGAACATTTTTGTAATCGTCATATTTGTGCATTTTCCAATTCTTTAACCCTGTATGTATATCTAGTAGGATCTGCTCTATAAAATTTAGATTTTGTAAACATTTTCTATGTTTTATTCAACCACCAATAGTGCTATCATTAACCTGCAAGATTAATTTCAAAAGTTTTTACTGATCGTCTATAAATAATGCTGGACAACTTTGCCATACCATTTCTGTTGCCAATTCAGCTGAAATAACCAAACTGTGTCATATAACCAAACTTTCTTCACATGTTGTATTTTACAAAATTTATGGCATAGTTTACTAAAACGTTTACCTCGAATATTCGGATTCTAAAGTAAAGTACATATTTAAACATTACACCGTGAGTCTTAATAATTTAACCATGTTTATGCAAAAAACACCGTCGTCATTATTAGCCATTACCATTAATGAATAGACGCATAAAATGCAAGTACTTCCAACCAGCCTGTTGCTAGGTCTTACTGCATGCCTGAAATTTAAGATACAATACATTTACAAAAAATTATTGTCAAACATCCAATTTTTTGTTTAGCTAGACCAAGCGCATGACTTTGTGCCTTGTATAACACCTGTTCCACTCTGCCCGATACAAAAGATTGCTTGCCTAATCCAAAAACAAATAATTTTGTCGGACCAAGCGCCTACCATTGCGCTTGGTATGACACCTGGTCCGTTCTGCCGTAATTGGCCATATACAACAAACATGTGAAAAATTAAAAAAAAAAATTGTAGCCGGACAAGGCGCTTGCCATTGTGCCTGATATAAAGCTTGGTGCTCTATGCCTTTTATGGCCAGAGCAAAATATGCAGTCAAAAATCCCTTATCAAAATTTAAAATGGTTAAACAAAGTACCGTTTGCACATCCTTAAAAATAATGAAGTCATTTCTATATATGTATGTATACTTGGAAACCACCATTGCATATGCGTGGGTGCCATTTGTGGGTCGCCATTACTAAAATCCAATGTGTTCGGGCCATATTTTGGGGGGCTAAGGTCAACAGAACTACTTTCTTGGCTTCTAAAATTATTTTCGTCATATTCATGAATGAAATCTATAGTGTTTGAATATTGGACGCCAATCTCACTCTCCATTTTGGCTGATTGATCAAGTGGTTCCTTAAACCGTTTTGCATAAGTTCACTTGGTGTGCCCCGGTTTCTTGCATGAACCACATTTTCATTCTTTCACCTCCTTGGTACCCCCCGAAACGCCTCTTTTTGTTTTGGCAACTACCAGATCTTGTATAACATGTCTTTTACCTCGGCTATTCCCCATCCTCAACTCTATTTGGTCATGCACAGTTGCCAATTCTTGAAGATGTATAGCTAGACGCGTTACGTCTTCGATCGCCTCCCTATATCCTTGTTCTGACTTTGAGCCATAGAGGCAAACTTTGCTACAATTTGCTACCAAGGTGTCGTGCCTAATGGTTGATGTCATGTCATTCGTTTTCTCTTGCACTTAATCATGACAGTTTGTCTCCAATTTTGCATCTTTTCTCCACCTTTTTAGTAGTAGTGAATTTGAGAATGGCTCGGAGATTCTATTGTTTAATAACGAAGAATGCGTGACTGCAAGGAATGCTGGTGGCGTCAAAAAGGTTGCATGCGCATTTTATGTGATCATGGTTATAATCGTATGATACCAACCAGCTTAGTTCAGGATGCATGAACTTTGTGACGGTGTACATATGCTTATCCCTGTAGTCCATGCAGTCAATCATGTTAAGACCCCCTGTTCCAGATCTGCACCCTAACCATCTTAAAAATTTTCCTCGTGTAAACTTCAGATGCATGCCTCTCAATTACCTGGATATGCGCACTTAGGACTGGGGAGCTGTATTTGGATGCAACATCATCCGTGACCTCTTGGTTCCTCAGTCTTGAAGGGGCCCTATCAATAGCAATTATGAATTGATATAGTTTGTGTCGACCCTTACTGTATTTGTTAATAAACTCATTCATGCTCTCGCATCTCTGTGTGCTACGCCTTTCATGAATGCTTCCGTCCAAAGGTCTCTTGTTTCATGCATCATTTTCAGCCATGCATTACTATGAGCATCAAATTCTTTGACAATGCGTTTCCAACAGCTATCAAACTCTGACGCGGTGTATTCGCCACGCATAAGAGTTGTGAATGCCCTAACCATTTGCACGTCGTGCAGATTTGCCATAGCATTTCTCTCTAAATGCCAAATGCATAACCAATGGTTAGAGATGGGGAAAACAATTGAAATAGCCTTTCGCATTGCTTTGTCTCCATTGGTAACGACGGATACTGGCTGCTTATTATTCATTGAGGCCAAAAAAGTTTTAACCAACCATGTGTATATTTCCACTGTTTTGTCACCAATCAAAGCCATACCAAATATGATGGTCCGACAGTGATTGTTGACACCAACTAAAATGACCAAAGGTTTTTTGTACGTTTCATCAAATGCCACTACGTCACTGAATATACTATAATTGAAACGTCCTAGTGAGTCGGACCAAAAAATATTGCATAGAGGCATGTCAGCATCTACGGTGTACCTGAAAAAAGTGTCAGGGTCCAACTCCCCCTTTTTCATAAAGTGTGCAATCAAAGTCTCCGAATCAATCAAGTTTATGCCGACATTGCGTGTTCTCGTGAACTGGTTATGCAAATCAGTGCGCTTAAATCCAGCGTGTTCGAATCCACCTGACTGCTCAACCATGTAGCCCATTATTTTACTTGTTCCTATGCCAACATTGTGCATCGCCTGAGCTTAGGTCAAACAGGCTCCATCAACAGACCGATTAGAACAAAGACAATGTGTCTCATGCATCGTGAGAAGAGGATGTGAATGTTTTGCGATAAATTTAGAGACATTCCATTTGTCGGTCACGTAATTCTTAACGACACCAAATGTAGCTTTGCACCCATCCCTAGTTATTGCCTTCACTTCGCGTGTCCGATTACTGTTGTCTGACCAAATTGAACTTCTATACCCCTTTCTTTAGCACACACCCATACACGTTTACGTATCTCACCATTTGTATATTTCTTCATGTGGAATCTACGTATACCAAAACCAACTATGTTCGCATACGTCATGTAGAAGTCGGTTGCTTCATCTAAAGTATTAAACTCTACGCCAATAATATCATTGCCTGTCAATGAACTATATAGTTTCCCATTTGCCAATAAATCATTTTGTCTTACTGTATTGCCTTTAGTCGGAAATGAACTTGCTTGTGAGTCGGCCATATAACCTGCAAGAGAAGGTTACATTAGTCAAGTTTCAAGTGGGTTGATATTCAGATTTTTATAATTTTAAGTGCACACATTTGAAAAAAATGTAATAATTCAAACAAATGATTATTTATAGCACATATAGCTGAATAAATTTATATTTTACACATTTGGGCATTTTTTGTCATGTACCCAGGTAAATGCCATGTTACCCATGAAAATTGCAAAATGAAAACATGAACCACAAATTAAGTGCGAATATAATGGGTGGGAAAGTAAATTTGGTGCGAAAGACAAATTGGTGGGAGAACCTGTGTCATATAAGATCCAAATTTCAATTTCAATTTGGTCAAATGCAATAGGTGGCAACCAAAAGTGGTTTTGTCAAATTTTTGGATAGAAAATTTGAAACAAATACGGTCAAATTAAAAATTCAAAATAAATAAATTGGTGGTCTTATATAGAGCCATGTGGCCCCAGTACGGCTGAATTATTGTCCATATGTGTATCTCTTCACTTGAGAAAAATCCCAATCCTGAAGTTATAGATAAGCCCACCATCTTTTCAAATAACATTTACACACAAAAAAAAAATTTTTTTGTTGACTGTAACAATCACAAGCTCTCTCTCCAGCAAATTTTTTTTATAGCCACTTTTCCAGTATTTTCCTCCCTTGGTTTGTCGTTCGTGGCTCATACACCTAATGTATGCAGTGAATTTTTTTTTTTTTGAAAATTTGGGTATGAGACATGGATATTTCATTTATTAATGTGTTGGCTTTTTTTTTTTTTTTTTTCATTTTTTCCCTAAACTAACATTGTGGATTTGGTGTTGCTGCTTCAAAACGTCCAAAAATGCCCAGGAATAAGAAATAATTTTCCTGTATTGTTGTGTGTAAATGTTTTGAAATTGTTATGGCAGGAATATGGTTGGTAAGAAAGTGTATGTTGTTTTCTAAGATGCAAACAAGGAATATATCATTCATGGCCTTAATGTCATGAACAAATTAATGGATGGAAGGGGAACATATACAAGTCATATAAGAATCTGGACGAAGCTGAGAGGGAGTACGTACAATATGTTCAGCAATGCCAATGGACAAAACATGCAGTCAATAGTGAAACATCGAGTATATGAAAGATTTGTGGTATTTGTTGCAGTATTGTAGCAATAGGAATTGGTATATTGTTCATCAATAGATGAACCCATAATTTCAGTTAATGGTCTATGTATTTGACAGTTTTGTATGTTTTGATTAAACCAAATCGAAGATATGTATGCTTGAATGTTAACCCAACTAAAGTCCTAGACCAAATCATGCCAAACAAGTTAACTTCCACCAAAAAAAAAAAAAAAAACCCACAAATTGCAGTTGCCATGCACCTGGCACTGCGCCTGGTTTACCGCCACGTCGAATGCCAATTGTATACCAAACAACACCATACAAATAAATAAAAAATTAAGCATTCAAATGCCAAGCGCCTGCCACTGCCCATGGCTTACTGCTTGGAAGATTCTGCCATTTTTATACCAAAGACACCGTAAATGCAAAAAAAAAAAAAAAAAAACTAAAAAAAAAATTGAAATTTTCTGATATCCTAACCGGTTGCCCCACCCAAATACTCATTAAACCCGCCCAAATCTAGATAAAGGATGTGGAATTTATGCCCTAACATTGCAGCCCCAAAAATTGAAAAGCAAAAAAGACTAGGCGCCTTCCCGCCTCCCCCATCTCCCCAATCTCACTCCCACCCAAAGACCAACTCTAGCAAGGACAGGCGTTCCTTAGGCCAAACGGCACCGAATTGTACCTGTTAGTCGACCATACCAAAAATTTCCATAAGCCAGCAAGGACCTCAGCCGTATATACAGCCACGCATCATTAGCCCCATCAGCACAGACGTGTCGTGCCGGTCCTTCCAGAGTACATATTCATAAATTTGTGGTAATGTTTTGCTTCATCTACTAATTTGAGTTATTTGTTGTTGTATTTTTCTATGCAATGAGAAAGATAATGCTTAAGGAAAATGATGAAAACCCATTCATTGTTAAAACATTATAAATATATATGAACCCGGATCAAATGGTTATTTTTGAAGTGGGGGTTTGAAGCATAGATATCAATCATTCACCCCATTATTATACATCTAATGATTCTCTTGTTTGAATGGCGGCTAAATGATCGAATATTGCATTGCATTGTTCAAATATTAAAGTTTCATTGAATGGTAACGATTGCCAATATTTTTTTTTTTATCATTAATCAGTTACGGTAGGGTTTATCAATTCCTTGTACGTAGGGTTGATGAGTCTATGAGAACAGTATGTTTGACTGCATTATTTTCCTTATAATGTGTTTACGAGTCTATGAGATTTCTTAGCCATTTGTTTGGTTGTGTTTAAGTGTTGTGGGCGATTAATAATTAGTGTATGAATGTTTTATTATCTTATTGGATTCTGTTGGGGAAATGGGATGCGTAAAGCATGTGTATTACAACAAAAGTAGAGATTATGGAAGTTCTTTTGACTGTAAAAGATATTGATTATGCTTATATTACTCCAAAAGTATGGTTTATGGATGTATTGGTGATTTAAACATTTAAACATTAACATTATGTATGACTGCAGTGTTCGACGTACAATGGGACAAACCGGAAAACAACGTCGTGATGCTGATAAATCTGATATCAATGCCGGGACCATTTAGACGTGTGCATTATCTAGAGCTAAAGCCCGGCCTTCAGCTCCATCTTCATCTTGGGGATCTCGACGGCCAGCGGATGAGACAGAAATGCCTGTTACAGAATCTTAAGCATCACGTTTCACTTCTTGGGCAAATGCTAAGAAGTGTGAACAGAGGAAACATAATGCCATTGTGGTTGAAAAATCCGTTAGTGGTGATATTGATTCGCTTCTCAATTTGACCGATGCTTTCGATTCGATTGGATAGGGCGGCGTACTTCAATTACCAAATTGTTACTATCATCAGTTGGTATTGGAGTTTTATGCCAACGTAGAAGGGAAAGACAAATCGGGCGATGAAACGGTTACTTCGTATGTAAAAGGTCGATGGATTCATCTTACTCGGCCTATTCTTGCATCGATTTTGGGGGTCAATGATGAGGGACCTGATTTTGTAATGGTTAAGGATCGTGTCAAAGCTGATCCCAGTTCACGCTACAGGAAGCTATGACCTGTTTGAGTTACACACCTACTCCATCAATGCCCAAAGCTGGTAAATATTTCTTTGATACAGTTAATGGCACTGTCAATTTGAGAATTCGTCAGCGGGAATTAGTTCACCTGTATAGTGCGAATGTTATTCCGCGAGCAAGCAGTTTGAATGAGATTCGACTTACAGACTTCTATTTCTTGGGTAAGATGTCGAATGGGCTGCAAGGTATTCCTAGAGTACCTCTAGCTTCCATAATTCTCCAACAGATGAGTCAAACAGTGAGAGTTCAGCGGCCAAATAAGTTGTTGCCTTATCCACTTTTGTTGACGAAAGTTTTTGATCATTTTCAAGTGGATGTATTTGGCGAGGATGTAAGCATCACTCGGACTGCTGATGTGGTTACCGAAGCTACTCTCAGTCGTCACAGGTTTGTTAAGGAGCATGGCAGATGGACAAAAATCACTTTGGATCGTGGGATTGGTGAGGATTCAGTGGAAATACCTGCTACAGGCAAAGGTCCGAGTGACGCTTTCCCACTTATTGAGGACCCTTCTTCTTTCGCATTCTCTGTAGATGAGTCCTTCCAGCGCATTGAGGCCATGTGTGCTAGCCTGGTTGCGGGTCAGAGTACAATGGTTGAACAACAAGCTTTGATGGAGTCTCAATTGGAGCAACAAGGCGAGCAACTACAACGAATTTGGGCGACATTGGATCCTTCAACACGGCCACAACCCTAAACAAATATAGCTCAATTATTTGTGTTTTGTTTCCTTTCGATGTCTAACTTGTAATCAAGTTTAATATTACTAAGGTGTTAAACATCTTATCTAATTGGACACTTTTGACTTCGGTAATTGTCTTTACTACTTATTTATCTATCCCTTCTAAAGTGATTATTAGGTTAAACATGTAAACATAATCAGTGATAAGTAAGCTTGTTGTCAGAATTAGTGACATACATCTTCTTCTTTTTTTCATTAAAGTAACATACAACCTTTCACAGCTTAATGTCCTATCCAATAAAATCAAATTTGAATATACATAATTGTACATTTGCATTTACTTCTTAAGTACCACTCAAGACATTCAATAAAAAAGAGGTAAACGTAAAATTTTGAATATGATATAAAGTATAGTGCTATAGTTATTTAAAAATATAGTTGCAGTTCAACTTTGGAATGAAAACATATATTTTCATTAAGTCTTTTGAAATATTCTCACTATATATTATTAGATATAATTTCCTTAAAGTTATGCATATTTCTGCTTCGCATACAATATGTTGATATATAAATCATGAACATATTGATTCCAAAGTATTCCCAAATTTAAATTTCGAATGGTAGAAATACTAAAATGTAAGCCACATTTAGTTAGCAAATATCACATGTTAAAATATAGCTCATTCATATAACCTAAATATAAAAAAGTGAATAAAATAATAAACCAATATAATTTTGCAGTTTATATGCCACGTCATTTGGTATAGAATGAAATCCAATTACTGAAAATGGAAGAAATTTACTAAGTATGGAAGAAAATTATATATTTTGGAAAAAATTACATCGTAAGAGAAAATTACTAAATATGGAAGAAAATTACTAAGTATGGAAGAAAGTTACATATTTTGGAAAAAATTACACCGTATGACAAAATTACTAAATATGGAAGGAAATTACTTAGTATGGAAGAAAGTTACATATTTTGAAAAAAATTACACCGTATGACAAAATTATTAAATATGGAAGAAATTACTAAGTATGGAAGAAAGTTGCGTATTTTAGAAAAAATTACACCGTATAACAAAATTACTAAATATGAAAGGAAATTACTAAGTATGTAAGAAAGTTACTTATTTTGGCAAAAATTACACCGTATGACAACGTAAGACAAAATTACTAAAAATGGAAGAAACTTACTACGTATGGAAGAAAGTTACATATTTTGGAAAAAATTACACCGTAAGAGAAAATTACTAAATATGGAAGGAAATTACTAAGTATGGAAGAAACTTACATATTTTGGAAAAAATTACACCGTATGACAAAATTACTAAATATGGAAGGAAATTACTTAGTATGGATGAAAGTTACATATTCTGGAAAAAATTACACCGTATGACAAAATTACTAAATATGGAAAGAAATTACTAAGTAAGGAAGAAAGTTACCTATTTTGACAAAAATTACACCGTATGACAACGTAAGACAAAATTACTGAAAATGGAAGAAAATAACTAAGTATGGAAGAAAATTACGTATTTTGGAAAAAATTACACCGTAAGATAAAATTACTAAATATGGAAGAAAATTACTAAGTATGGAAGAAAGTTACATATTTTGGTAAAAATTACACCATTTCCAGTAATTTTGTCTTACGTTGTCATACAATGTAATTTTTTCCAAAATATGTAACTTTTTTCCATACTTAGTAATTTTCTTCCATATTTAGTAATTTTGTCATACGGTGTAATTTTTTTCAAAATATGTAACTTTCTTCCATACTTAGTAAGTTTCTTCCATTTTCAGTAATTTTGTCTTACGTTGTCATACGGTGTAATTTTTTCCAAAACACGTAACTTTCTTCCATATTTAGTAATTTTGTCATACGGTGTAATTTTTTTCAAAATATGTAACTTTCATCCATAATTAGTAATTTTCTTCATTTTTTAGTAATTTTTTTTATAATACATAATTTGTTCGAAAGTAGTAACTTGTTTCCATAAATTGTAAGTTTTATCCATATGAAGTAATTTTTTACTAGACAAATGACATCTTCCTGGCCACACAACCATTTTGCCGCCCAAACTCATTTTTCCCCTCTTGCAACCGGTTTCATTGGTTTTTTTTTTCTTTTCAATTATTTTCTTGCCAAGTGTCAATCATATAAGAGGGTCTCCAAATGGGTTCATTTCAAAGAGTTTTACTTGAGTGGGATCCCGTTTTGCAAGGATTTTTTCTTTCTGATCCTGCATTCTCTGTTAATGGAGGGGCGGGTAGAGATTTTCCGAGTTGCTCTATTATCCTATTTAATTATTTTTTAAAAATATTAATTATTTTTAAATAATATTTTTAAACATTGTTAATAAATTTTAAACAAAAGCAAAATATAGATATATAAAACTTCTAATTAAATGTATAAAAACATTAAAAATAATGATTTTTATTATATATATTATAAACAGGACAGGTACGAGACAAAGAATATATTCTGTCCCTGCTCCAACTCGGAGAAAAAAAATGTCCTGCCCTGCCACTCCAATTAATCAAAAAATCATTGCTCCTAACGAGGCAGAACATCATAGAGCAAATCAAAAACGAGATAAATTGTCATTTCTAGTACTAAGTGCATAAGAGTGCAAGCAGTATTAAATAATGTGTCTTACTAAAATTAATCACTTTCCATGCACATAAAATTATACCGTCCAAGTAATTCAATTGAAATGCATGCTTTGTCAAGCTTGACAATGAAATAAACTCAAATCTAGACATGGTAATTAATAAAAGTATCCATCTTTCTTTCTTTTCATTAATGGTGGATTTAGCCACTTTTTAGAAGATTGTCTAACCCATGTGACTACACAATAGCTGCCACAAGATTAAAATGTTGAGAAAAAATTTTAAAAAAGAAAAGTTTTTGGCAATGTTGCCTTTTAAAATTTTGGATGGATTCGCAAAAATTTTCGCATGTACTTCATATTTGGCACATGTACTCCTAAATTTAACATAAACTTTTGTAGCATCAATCCAAGCTATATTAGCTTACGTCTATTAGATGTCATATGCAACACACAAGATTTGTAATTTTTTTTTATAATTTAAAAAATAAAATAGATATTTTACCATATTATTTTTTAATAATTAGTAAATAGATGACGATGATACTAATTTACGTTTTAAATTATAAAAAATATAAATAATGTGTGTTGCATATGATATTTAACAGAAAAAAATTAACAATTTTAAAAGCTGAAACTGATGTTGTCAAAATTTGTTAAATTTAAAAAGTATAAAAGCTAAATATGAAATACAATAGACAATTTGCAAATTTTAACAAAATTCACATAGCATTGTTGCCAAAAATTCAAAAAAAAAAAAAATANACTATTATGGCCCACATGCTAAGAAGCCTAACTATTCAATTAAAATAATGTTTAATAAAGTTTTTAAGAAACTAAAAGTTGCTTTTAAACTAAGCTACTCACTAGAGTATTTAGATATTTTTTTTTTATGGTGCTTTAAACTTTCATAAGCTTTTTTAACGAGAGTTAATAAAGAGTTGACTTTTCATAAGAGCTTTAAAAGCTCTTTTAAAAAAACAGGAGAGAAATATAAACAGAAAGAAAAATGAAAATTATGCAAAACAACACCTTAGCTTTGAGACATTATAAACATTGATGATTGAACTTTCATGTATGTCACTGTTTTATCATAGATTAATTTATTGTTTGAATCCGTCAATTCAATATAAAATAACAAATAAATTTTGTTTAAAAAAAGAAAGGAAAAAAAACTGAATTTCCAGATCTAACATAGTCCATGCCATTCAACTTATACATGTATAGTGTCGACTACTACCCTTTGGATTTTACTGCTATTGGGTCCTGAAAACCACATGCTATTCCCCACTCTGCATTCCTTACAAAACCAAATCTGATCTCCATCTCAATCTCAAGTAGTAGTATGATATGAAACAATTGGCTAAGCAGGAAATCACAAGAAGGAGGTGAAACTTGAAAGATCTATACATTGAGGGAAAATCAAGCATCCACCAACCACACCTTTTAAATGTGCAATTCTAACCAATCAGAGGGAAGATTCAAGGAATGCCTGCTATTACCTATTTATTTTCATATAAGCTTTTTCCATGAGTATACAATTAAAATATGTCCTGTAGTTTGAAGCTAGTTTTCATTACATCCTTACAGAGGTCACTTCTAGGCGTGAAGAAACTGACATTTTAACTGTCCCTTTACAATTATCCATCTCTACCTTTTCTTATAAACCAGACCAACTCTCTTCTCCCAAGCATCAGAAAAATCTACCCCACAAAGCCCTATATCCTCTGTCCTCTTTTTCTGGTTTCCCATGGAGGGCCTTATACCTTTTGTCTACAAGATCATAGTTCAGTACAAAAATGGCAACCAAGAAACTATAGCAGCAGGGTCCTGGTCCACAGAATCGCTCGCTGTTCCATACATTAGACTTCCATCGGATTCATCCAGTGGCGCTTTGTCGGGAATCCAACTCCTCTTGACAGAACGTATCTTCTCTTCAACTTCTGCAATGAGTCCTATGACTACCTCCCATCTCACTTCTCCTCCGGCAATCCAATCCCCACTTCTTTCCACTTCTTGTTATAATTCTCCTAGAGTACACGGTGACAAATGGATGTAGTGGCACTTTACCAAGTAAAGTTTCAAAGTTATATACATCACAGTTTGTCATGGCAACAAATGGAAGCCCCATTTTCTTTTTGTTTTCTCGCTTATTATCCCACAAGTGTGAGATGCAAAAAAGATTATTGTACTTTGACCGATCTAACAAAAGCTGATGAACAAATGTTCACCGCAAGGAAAAATAAAATTGCTATAAGAATTGAAAGCTATTTAAGTTGGCTTTAATCAAAAGAAACAAAATACCTGAAACAAACGAAAACATAAATTGGACTTCCTATTGGCTCTTGCATATAAATTATATGCACCCTAATTAAGTTCCTTTTTTTTTATTTTTTTATTTTTTTATTTGGTAAATATTTAAGTTCTTCGTTAGTACCTCTTTGTCTCATCTACCAAATCTTCCTTCCCATTAACAATTAGGAACCATTTGAAAAGTTTACTCGGGTCAACTCTTATGTCCTCTTAATAATTCATAAAATTAGCAAATACATCCGCAGATCTACGTGACCATATAAACATATATTTGAACAAAAGAACAGGGAAACGAAATGGGTAAACAATCTTGAACAAACATTAATATGCGTCTCTAAGCATAATTTAGCAAAACCAAAATCCAGTCAAAATTCTTATGGAAATATCCTTATAAGCATCGAAGGATCCTTTTTTTTTTTTTTTTTGATAATTAGCATCAAAGGATCCTTCTCTTTTATGCAAGGAGAATCTCTAATTCGTCCTTGGTGTGGCCCACTCAACTCGGAGGATAAGATTGTCATAGCCATACCCATTGAGTTTGTTGATAGCCCTCTGAGCTTCATCTCGATTCACAAAATTAACAAAACCAAATCCTCTGCTCATGCCAGTCTTTTGATCAACAGCAACATAAACACGGCTTACAGCACCAAAAGGTCGGAAAAGCTCAAGCAAGTCAGGCTCTCGAGTATCCTCTGAAAGGTTGGTGACCCGGACAGAGTTTTCGTCATTCCTTCTTCTCATGTCAGTTCCAGTTCTCTCTGCTCCACCTGCTCCTGGTCTCTGGCTTGGAGGAACATATGTACTCTTGCCAGTGCCAGCAGCAGCACCTGTAGCTTCAGGTATAGCTGGCTTATCTCCCTCAGCCGGAGCAGCAAGATCCTTGTACGGGCACCTTGAAGTCCAGTGGTCACCTTTCTTACCACAAGTCCTACAAATCATGAGAACCGCACCTGCTTTTCCAAATGGATTCGAATCTCCTGCAGACTTCGTTTCTTCTTGCTTGCTACCTGTTTGGGATAGCATGGTTCAAGAACAAAATAATGAGAATAATGATAATGCCGATGGCCTTTATACACACTGTATCTACCCCTTCAGATATATCATTACTCTATTCCAGTCCTTTCTTTACATTTACTTGTAACAACTATTCAGAATAATTAAGAATTAAAAGGCAAACATGATCTAGTACAAAAGCATTTAGGGAGAGAGAGCAAATCTGGATTCTAAGTGAAAGCAACATACCCCATACTTGAAAAATCAATTGACATGCCATTGGCGATGACACATCGATACTGACATACTTGCACAAACATTTTCACAAACATGAATAATTCAATGCAATTTAAAGAACAGAACAGTGATCGGCCAGCTGATTTTATGGGTAACTGATGATTGCCATCGTAAAGTTATACCAAACACGGTAAGGAATTATTCATTCACAGGCAACCCATACTATGGGTTTCATTTCATAACATTCTCAACCATGCAAATACAACAATTCAAAGGAAGGCAAAACTGTATATTTCCACGACATCCGACGACTAACAGACATCCCTCCCCGCTTGTTAGTGAGCAGGTAATGAAAATTCCTAACGTGATATCACTAATTTCAACAGAGTAAAAAGAATAAAGAACAATTTCACAAAAACCAAACTTATTAACCAAATGGCTTTCCAGGGACCCGTAAAGAACATATAATATACAAGGAAAATTCTAACAATGATTGCATTTTACGCTTCGGCATCCCACAAAACCTAGCGATTCATTCCCAATTCTAACAAGTTTTATTTTTCTCCAAAAATTTAAACATTTAACAGTTTAAAAAACCAAAAGAGACGTCAACTTAATGAAACTTCGCACAGAACCAATTTCTAGTACCTTCCCAAAATAAAAAATTTAAAAGTTTTAAAAAAGAAGACAGAACACGAAGCCAATTCGAGATCATACTTCGTTATAAACCCTAACGTAACTCAGTCAATACGAATGAAGAGAGTACCAAAATCAAAACCTGGCTTCAAAAACAAATACTGAAGAAGAAATAAACGTACCAGGAGCCCTAGGGCGCTCGAGGAGGATCTCTTCGGTGGAGACCATAGTAAGCCTAGCACCCACATCCTCGTGCACAGCATCGCCGAATTTGGGCCACGAGCGGCGCTCAACAGCACGCTTGCTGAGACGAGCGTTGGCAAGCTTCCGAGTGCGAGTGGTAGTGGTTATCTTGATCTTGTTGCCGTCCTCGTTGAATCTGTACTCGATGACCTTCTTAATCCCATTCTCGTCCGGCCCGATCACCTGTCGGGGCGGCAAGAGAAAGTCCAAATCCTCGCCGTCGTCTTCCTCAAGCTCTCCCCACCGGATCTTTTGCGGTTGGCCTGCGAGTTCGGATCCTGGTCTGGCCATGGTTGTGGTGCTGCTTTCGCTGTGTGCGAGCCGATATGTTAGAGAAGAAGAGGAGGTGTTTTTACGGCTTCAAGTCTAGGGCTTTTCGCTATCTGATTCTGAGGGATAATGTCGCTAGCCCAAACTTATTGTCGTTCGTAACCTTCGTTCTTTTTTCCTCCCAATTTTTTTTTTTCACTGATTTTATTACTAAACCAAACTTACCAATAAAAAAACAACCTTTGGTTTTTTTTTTTTTTTTGTATTTAATTAATTAATAATTTAACTGGATGTGTAATTTGCATTAAATATTTGTTAGTATTATTCAGTATTAAATAAAAAAATTATAACTATAAAATAAAATAAAAAATGTATTTCTAATGGTTTTCCATAGGGGTGTGCAAAAAAACCGACTAACCGATTAAAACAACCGATCCAATTCAATCCAATCTGATCGGATCGGTTATTTTAGTGTAATTGGATTGGATCGGTTATGAAAAATTAAAAACCGAAGGTCGGTTCGGATCGGATCGGTTCAGAGTGTTAAAAACCGACCAAAACCGATCCAATCCAAACCGACTACTTTCTTTTTCTTTTTTAAACAAAACATATGAAAATTAGTTTAATATTATTAGTATGTAGACTTTGTTATATTAGCTTAAATTTAGAGTTGGATTACTCGATTATTGTACTAGTGTATTAGTGTAATAATTTTGTTTTAGTTTAATATGTTTATTTGTCATGTTATTTTTTTAATCATTTATGTGTTAGGTATTGAAAAAACATATAATTTTTTATGTATTACTTAGTGGGAACTTTATGTGTTAGGTTTTGAAAAAAATATAATTTTTTAAACAAAATTTAAGTACAACAAATTTTTGGTACAAAAAATAGCTCAAATGTCAAATATTCAAAGTAAAAAAAGCTCAAAAATTAAATTTTAAAAAGTCTAAAAAAATTAAATAAAAATTTAAGCGAAACCGATCAACCAAACCGATCCAATCCAATTAGTAATTGGATTGGATTGGATTGGATTTAATGTATAGATCGGATCGGATCGGATTGGAAAACAAAAAACCGATCACTAATTGGATCGGATTGGTTATTTCTAAAATAGGTCGGATCGTAATCGATGCACACCCCTAGTTTTCCATATAGGATTGTTAATATGTGTGTGAAGATTTAGTGATAAAAATCACTATTCTAATAGTCCAAATTTTTTCCCTGAATTAATAATCCAAATTTGATTGTGAGGATTCAATGATAAAAAGAAACCATTGTTTTAATGATTCATATTTGTGAGAAAAAAAAAAAAAAAAGGTCCAAATTTGGATTCTCTATTTCTCTTAAAAAAGAAAAATGAATTCTCTATCCAATATATCTATAATATGTATTGAGATAAGAAATTAAATCTCTTCCAAAAACAGTAAAAGAACTTAAAATGTAGCAGTTTTGCTTGTTTTGGACTTGTTGGTCCAACATTTTATTGGGGCAATATTTGAATAATATTGTCTTGGTAAACGAATAATTTTTTTGTTGCTGTTAAATTTCATTTGTTTGGTAAAAGCTTATTTCCACTATGCCTCTTAAATAATTGAAATTGTTTGCATTTTACCTCCAAAACATTAAAATTGGTAGCAATACCTTTGAACTTTCAAAAATATGCATCATATCACAAAAAAAGCTAAGAAGCTTTATAAAAATTTAGATGTCCTAGAAAAAATATTTTAGAATCTAGAATAATTTTTAAAGGGTGTTATTGAATTTATATGACACCAAAAAGAATTTTTTTGTGGCTTATCAAAATTTTCTCGACCCTTCGTTATATTTATGTGCTTTGGAAAGAAATTTTGAGATTTTTCAAAAATTTTTGAAATCTTTTATCTTTAGGCTTCCTAACTTTTCTAGAGCCTTTGAGAATATTTCTGAGACAGAAATATTTAAGGAGTTTCAAAAAATTTAAAGCTTGTTGAATTATTTTAGAGTCTGAAGGTACTTTAAAAAAAATAAATTGAAGCTTTTTGAATTTTTATGGAGCTTTTATTTTTTTTTTCTTTTTTCTTTTTGGGATTTCTTCAATGTTGCTAGGGTTTTGAAAAGTTTTCTTGAATTTCTTAAATTTTGTTCTGGGCTCCAAATTTTTTTATGATATTTCTCAAATATTTCTAAGATTTTAAAGAGTAATTTGCAATTTTGGCATACTTAAGGGGTATAGATGCAATTCTTTTTTTAAATGAAATTACTGCCCCTCTACATGTGGTATCTTAAAATGAAAGTTTAAAGGATATTGCTGTCAATTTTAAATTTTAGGTGATAAAATGAGACAATCTATTTAGTACAGATGGTATTTTGCTAATATGCCTATGATAAATGCTTTTTTAACTATTTTTCTTTGCTTGAGAAATTGTGGTAGTTCGTTTTTTATTGCTGCAAAAATGATCCTTTTAAACTTAATGTTATTTGGCATGGTTCTTTTTTAGTGAATTATTTGGCATGGTTCTTTATATAATTTGCGAAATTATACAAGTTAATATAAAATAAGAGTGGTGATAACGAAAGTGATATCGTCCGGTAACAATGCATTATTCAAGATGGATTGGGGGTAGTACAAGATATATTTGCATAAAAACAATATGTAATTAAGAGAAGAGTATGATAAATCTCATTTCCATGGTGAAATAAGCTCTGCTTTTTATACCATTCTGGCTAGGATATTGATCCTCTCTCTAGTTTTCACAATGGCCCACCTTCAATGAAATGTTTTTTTACTGCAAGAATCATTCAGAACACTCAGTCTTGAACCAGAGAACAACGAAACATCCAAGCTACAAAATGTTCTTCTAGGGAAGATTCTCTTAACCAAAAGTTTCAAGAGATACACAGTCTTAGAAATTATCACAAAAACATGAAAAGTGAGAACCAAAGTTCATATTGAGAAAATAGGAGAAAATTACTTCAAATTCATCTTCGAGAGCAAAGCAAAAATGGAAGCCATTTACAAAGGGTGACCCTGGTCTCTAAATGGAGCCCACCTAATCCTAAAAAATTGGCCAGCAGATAAATCCTTAAACCAAATAAGTTTTGATTCAACCACTTTTCACATATAGATCCACAGATTACTACCCATGCTCTTTCATTTAAGTTCAGCAAAAATGTTAGGCTCCAAGATCGGTATCATACACCAAGATACGATTAATCGGAGAAGTATAATAGCTCAGATATACTTACGATTCAGAGTCGACATCCTGGTGGAAAACCCTTTGTCGGCTGGGTTTTTCCTATAATGAAAATATGATGACATTTGGATTTAGTTTAAACTGGAAAGGCTGCCGGACTTCCGCTGCAAATGTAGAGTTCTTCAACACGTCACGGGAAGATGCAACCAAGTCCCTGTTACAGTCATTACTTCTAATGGAATCTCAGCCAAATTTTATGGCCTCTGGCTAAGAGATGAGAATAACGAAAGCCTCATTTTCATCAACAAGCTGAAAATCAGTGAATTGGACAAAAAGATTATAGAGGCGGAACAGGAAACTGGCACCAGGAAACTAACATACATCATCAATCAAAGCATATATGTAAAGGAGACCGGTCAACTCCTCAAGGATTGTGAGAAGAGAGAAACTTTCAACAAAGAGGAATTCTGCAACGCTATTGAGATGTGTCCAGAGCTAGACTCATTGAACATTACTCTAAACAGACAAATGTTGGGAAACACATAAGCCCTACTAGAGATAGTGATGACTAATTTTAGGGATTCAAACGTAGATTTGGATTATCTAGCAATTTAGGCATCTTAAGTCCTCAAGGAAATGACGATGAAAAATGATATAGACCGAAGGGGGCTCATAGACCTGGACCCAGACTTACTCCAATTCGTGGGCCTAGGCTCCAAGCCTTTTAATAAACTTAGAGAAAGGATTAATCACAACAGACTGGTGGGCCCAAGCAGGAAAATACATGCATTTCAATATTCAAAAGAGAGGCCCAAAAGGAATTTTACCCTGGAAGAATTCACAAAGGACCAAGGAAGCCCAATCCACGTGGGACTTGAAAACATTGAGACTTCTAATGATATTGAAAATCAATTAGTCAACCTCTGTTTAACTCTCAACTTTGAAGAAGACTCACACCAAGATGAAGTTCGACCAAACAGAAGCCAGTGGTCATGGAAGAAAGAAGCTCGTAGACAATTCCAAGGAGTTCAAGCATGTCAAATGGAGATGGGTGAAACCTCAAGGCAAGATGCAAGCTTTAGAAGGCATCTAGATTTTCACTGAGCCGGAGTCGTAGGCTCAATCAAGCACCCCCTGCAAACAGGAAAATCCTTTCCTGGAATTGCAGAGGTTTGGAAAACTCGGATGCTTTAAATTTTCTAGTAAGCCTTAACAAAATTCACAACCCTTCTTTCATCTTCATTATGGAGACAAAAAGTTCAAAAGCTCGTATGACCATAATCTGCAACTTATTGGGATTCTCAAAATTTGAAATTGCTGAGAATTAAGGAAAAGTGGGTGGTTTGACATTAATGTGGAGGGATGAGTTGAAGATTAAGGTGGAGTGGAAGTCTGATCGAATGTTCCTAGGAAAAATAGTTGGAACATATAGAAGTAAAGACTGGAACCTCTTAGCTTGTCATGGGACTCTTTACCCTAAAGAGAAGCATGATTTTGGAGAATCCCTCACTCATATCCTTCTCAAAAGCAAAGATCCCTAGCTTATGGTGGGAGACCTGAACGAGGTCATTTTGGCTGAGGAAAACTAGGGAGGAATGAGCCTCTCAGGGAAAAGGCTATTCCCCAAAGACTTCATGGATTCAATGGGAGCTATTGATCTAGGCTTCAAAGGAAGAAAGTACATTTGGGAAAACAAACAAGAAAGGATAGCTCTCATCAAAGAGCTGCTGGACAGAGCGATTGCTTGCAAGGATTGGCTTGAATTGCAATCTTTTGTTTCGGTTCAACACTTAAGAATGGAATCCTCATACCATTGCCCCATTATTATTCAGAAGAGAGACAAGGAAATGGTAGGAAAAGTCCCTTTAAATTTTTTCAAGCTTGGATATCTGATGAATCCAGTGTGTCAATAGTGAACAAAGCTTGGAACTCAGATAGAAACAACGGAATGCATTGTCATTGTATAAACCGCAACTTACGGAGTACCTCCATGGCCTTACAAAGATGGAATAGAGACATGATTGGATATGCCCATGTTTGGTTAGGGAGCTCGAATTTGAACTCAAGCATCTGTAGAATGATGAAATTAATGTGGACAGTCAGAAAAAAAGTGATGGATGAGCTAAAAGTTCAATGAGCTAGAATGGAATCGATCAACCATTAGAAATCAAAGGAATTGTGGCTCAAGGAAGGAGATAAGAATACAAAATTCTTTTACCTAAGCACCTTAATCAGACGAAAGAGAAACCAAATAAACTACATCCAATACGCCACGTGGAAAACTCAGAATGAAGGGGAAATTACTTATTATTTCAACTTCAAATTTCAGGAACTATTTTCTTCTAACTACCCTAATATTCTTGAAAAACTTGATGACCTTTTTCCCTGCTATATCACGGACACAAAAATACATAATTAAGTTGAATCTCAAATGAGGAGGAGATAAAAGATGTTGTTTGGGACCTCTATCCTCTTAAAAGCCCAGGCTTCGAGGGCTTCCTAGGTATCTTTTTCAAACGCTATTGAATTACTATAAAAGAGAAATTGGTTAACTTTGTGCAAGAATGTTTCCGGAGAAAAATGGTTCCTACAAATGGAAACAAAACTTTCATTGCTTTCATCCCTAAAACATAGCATGCAGCTAACTTCAATCAATTTAGGCCCATCAGTCTTTGCAATTTCTATTACAAAGTTATTGCAAAGATTGTTGCAAATAGATTCAGCAAAGTTAAGGCAAATATTATTTCGTCCAATCAATGAGCCTTTATTCGAGGAATGTGGATAGCGAAGAACACAGTTGTAGCTCATGAATTGATCCACAAAATCTAGAAACACAATGGGAGAAAATGGCTGCTTCTGATGAAAATTGACTTGAAAAAAGCTTTCGATAGACTGGAATGAAGCTTTTCTAAAGGCTATTTTGCAGGCTCTAAGCTTCAATGAGAAATTTAGAGATTTGGTGCACAGTTGTGTTAGCACAGTCATTAGTTCGATTCTTCTGAATGGGAACGTCACGAGATTTATTAAACCATGAAGGGGTTTACGCCAAAAAGATCTTATATCCCTTTTGTTGTTCATTCTCTGTTCTGAGACCTTTTCCCTACTTTTGAGAAAGAGGAAGCAAGAGGCAACATCCATGGCATTAAGGTTTCCCGAAACGCTCCAGCTATAACACATTTGATGTATGCAAATGATCTGGTGATCTGCTGTCGTGCTGATAGCAATGAGGCAAGAACATTTCATTATTATTTTCAGAAATATTGTGACTGGTTTGGCCAAGAAGCAAACCTAGAGAAATCGAATATCCTTTTCTCCAAGCACACACCTCGGACAGACAAGGAAGTAGTGACAGAAATTACGGGGTTAAAAAAAATGGGGCACAACTCAATCTATCTCGAAAATTCACTGGTTATGGGACGTAATATATCGAAGGAATTCACACATATCAAAGACAGAGTGAGACGCTGTCTTGAAGGATGGAATAGACAGTTGCTCTCAAAGGCATGAAAGGCAGCCTTTATTAGATCAGTTATACAAGCAATTTCGGCTTACACAATGACGACTTTCAGATTGCCAGTGGGAGTTTGTAAGGACCTTGACAGCATGGTCAAACATTTTTGGTGGGATGCAAATAACAAGGAAGGCATGTACCTAGCTCTTAAGGCTTGGAATGATAACTGCAAACCAAAAGCTCAAGGTGGGCTTGGGTTCAGAATGTTTAGTGACTTCAATATGGCTTTGCTAGCCAAACTAAAATGGAAAATGGGAAGAATGGATGAAGCTTTTATGGGCAAGGATGTTTTGAGCCAAATACCTAAAGGGACAATCTTTCTTTGAATATGAAAAAAAAAACCTAGAGATTACTGGATTTGGCAAGGTATTTGTAGTGCTAAAGGAGCTATTCAGAAAATAGGGTGCTTTAAATTGAGGAATGGCTTCAGTATCAATCTCTGGTCAGACCATTGGATCCCAAACTTGATTGGTTTAAGTCCCAAAAGCCTACCAGGTGTTGACAAAATGAGCATCCGAAGAATGGTGGACCTTAAAAATTCGATAACAAATAATTGGAACCTTGGATTACTTGAAACTGTTTTTGAACAGGATTATATTAATGCTATTCAAAAAATAAGTTGGCCGGCATTTGACTATGAAGATTTGTTAGTTTGGAGAGGGGAAACAAATGGCACTTTCTCTGTCAAAAGTTACTATATTGTGAACCTTGTGGACACAACCGAAACTCCAGATAGCTTTAGCTGGATTTGGAAATCAAACCTCCATGAAAGAATCAAAAAATTTCTTTGGAGAATTACGGTTGGAGTGCTTCCCACAAGACATGTTCTTGCTAACTGGATAGGGAGAGGGCAATCAAATTGTATTATTTGTGGAGCCGAATTAGAAACTATTATTCATCTCTTCAAGGAATGCCAAGGCACCAATGCAATCGCTTTTGCTAGCAAATGGAGATTTTGTCTTGATGCTTGTGATGCTTCAACTCCACAAAAGGTTATCAATATGTGCTTTAAGCTTTGAGACCCTATACTGGTGGCTGGTAAGGATAAACATTTCATGCCCACTTTTTTGAGCTCTCTGTGGTATTGCATTTGGAATTTTAGAAATTCTTTGTTATACTAAAGAGGTGAAAGATTGGAAACAATTGTATTTTTGTTTGAAAATATGGTAGAGGAATTCTGGAATTTTCAACAGGAAGAGGTGATGAAGAATCCTTCAAATTGAAAGGAGGAAAAATGGTTTAAGCCCCCCTCGGGTTGGCTTAAGATCAACACTGACGCAGACTTCAAAGCAGAGACAACAGGTTTAGCTTTCGAAGAAAGACACATTGTTTACTTAGCCTTAAAAACCTGAGAAATGTAAAGCTGCTCATGAAGCCGAGATTATGGCTCTCTTATGGGCCTCGGATATTGCTAACCAAAAAAGATAGGACTCTATTGTATGGTCAGTGGATGCTTACACGGTGGCAAAAGAAGTGCTCTCCAAGGAGGTTACAGAAGGTTGGCATTCCAGAATCTCCCTCTTTCAAATCCGATCCAGATTTGGCAACCACAATTGAGACATATCTTGGAATTCTAGAAACTCCAATGCATTGGAAGCCAATTTTGCTAAGCTTTCTCTTAATAATTTAGCATGTTTTTGTTTTGTTGATGTTTTTCCTATCAACCTTCATTTCTTCTCTCATATTGCTTTTGCTGACATTTTAGGAGATGAGAATTTGTAACCCTCTCTAAGGGCCTTTTAATGCTTAATGCAAATTAAATCCTCATTAATAATGAAATTATTGACTACGGTTTTTTCCAAGGCGTATCATATGGGCGATGTCGCCCTCTAGCTCTATCAAAATTTTATAAAATAAACATAGTAATAGAAGTAAAATTCAAACTAAAACAAACCAAATATTGTAATTACTTCTACATTTCTTATAAAATGGTTATATAGTTCATACATTTGTAGTATTTTTATGTATTTTAAATTTTTTCTCCATTAATTTAAAGATTGTATTGTTTTATGAATAATTTTAATTGATTTTAAATAAATTTTCTGTCTAAATGCACTTTAGTACTTTTTAAAATTGAATTTGTTCACATAAAAGTTTTTACAATTAATTTGTGCACACATATATTCCTAAACCCTAAAAAAAAAAAAAA